>CCAG010014192.1:0-33640 GCA_001077435.1 Glossina morsitans morsitans
AAAAAAACAAAAATATAACAAAAAAGGTATTGGGAAGTGAGTTATTGTTAATAAGCTTAACTCCTTAAGTATCGGGAAATGACTTATTGTTAATAAGCTTAACTCCTTAAATAAGAAAACGAAGGTTGCGATTGTCCACAACTACAAACATCTTTTTATCTCGTCTCAGATAGATATAGAAATTAATGCAATGCACACTGTCGTCTTCAAAACGACGAACCTGCATGTTAGTCAAATTTCACAAGTGTTGAATAAAACAATTTTTTTTTTTGTTTCGATTAAAAAATAAACAAGCAGAACAGAAGAACGTTGTTAGGAAGTTTATTAGTATAGTATTAACAACCAATCATTTCATTAGAGTGTTGAAGTTAATAAGTGATAAAGTTCCTTAATAAGCATATGAACGGAACTTACGGTCGGTTGTAGCCACGGTTTCCATGGATTAAGATTTTTGTATTTGCACTAAAGAGGAGTTTAAATAGTGCGTTAATATGTTATTTCAAAAATTCGTCCACAAAATAGTTTTTTGTATTAGTAAAATATTAAATTTTAAATTATATTTTTATTCAAATAAAAAGAAATTTAAATTGAACTAAAAATAATGGCAAATAGATCTTCGCTTATATTCGTGGCAACCGAAGGAGATTGTGACAAATTAATTCCGGCTGTAAGAAATTGCATGATGGCTAACATTAATGGCAGTGTCGGAAGTAGTGCATAGTATGCTTTAGACTATCTTTTGCCTTTCAGAAGTCCACTTTGTCCACTTGAGTGTCAAGAAAATCTTTCATCAAATTTTTTATTAATTATTTTCTGCTAATGTGTAGATACCGGCGAAAGATGGAATTATTGTACCTATCGATCTTCCTTATAAACGAAGTGATTTTAGTATTTATAGATTTTATATTTAGTTCCCCTCTGTTGGCCGAAAGTAGATGATTTTTCAAGTTTTCGGTCTTCTTTTAAAAAACGTGTGCGGTGTATAGTAAAGTCGATCTAATTTTAATTAAGCTTTTTCCGCGTATGTTGTCTTTTTTTTTTTTTTTTAAACATTGAAAAATACGTATGAATGAAAAAATAAATATTTACCTTTTACTTGCTTTATTTTATTTTATTTTCTTTTTCATATAATTTGCAAAAAAAAAAACAGGCAACTTTTTCATTTGCCCTCCAAAGAACCAAATTGTCAACGTCACCATTAAACGTAACAGTGAAGCACTTGGTATTAAATTTCTTTTTGATTCACTCGCTCTTATCAGTAGTAGAACTTAGCTTCTAAGATACTTACAGATTTAATTCAGTGATCACGAGAAAAGGAAATATGGACTCCCGTTCGTTTTAATGATTAAGCTAAATCTGTTGTCCACGATATAACTTTTCACACTAAAATGCTCTTAAATAAATAAAGAAGAAAAACATGTTTGCAAAAACAACAAAAATAACAAAATACACTTCCAACGACAATGCTATCAATAGCATGTTATCAGGAAACCGCTTCACAATAAAACGAAATCGTTAGCAAATTTTTTATTTTATTTTTATATTTAAGTATTGGAGAAACCAATTGCGCACTCTGCCTGCCTGCAATGCCAGAGAAAGTTCATTTCCAAACGGGGGCAGCCTACATGATTGTCGTGACAATTATTGTTGGAACTCGAGCACTGTCTATATTAATAGGTCAAATTTGAATATGTTCATGTAGTTTTTTCGCAAAAATATTAGTTGAAGATTCGCTAGCTCAAAGTGGCAGTGAATCGGAGAACTTACAATGACTACTCAAGTTCACTGGGTGAAATAGCTCCTTGTCCATTGTCCTTTGTAGGACGGTATTGTCATTGGGTAGGTGATCGGTAACAGAGTACAAAGGAATTATCGTGCCGCTCGCTTTGGACAAAGCGGGGTTTTTCTACTACTACGGTTTTGTAACCGGTTGCTTTGTAGTTCTGGATTCAGGTGTGTTAGTGTCCCTCCAACCCCCCCCCCCCCCAAACCAACTAAACGACGCTTAAACGTTTGGCACCGACGTCGTCTAAGATCCATGGGAACAGAAAGTCTCTGCATTAGCCGCCAGGCAAGGAAGAATTCTATCAGACGATTACCCTTTAACAGATTGAACACAAAGTACTAATTTCGTCTAACGTGGTGGCGCCTCCATTTTAATCCATTATTAAAGCTGCAGCGGAGATTCGCTAAAGTGAAAATAGAACACGCTTTCATCCGCTCAGCTCAAAGTGTGCTTTATTCTTGATATAATTAAGTCGGTATACGATTCCGTTAATTTAAAGGTTATATAGTTTTTGTTTAAATTGCTGCAAAACCTTTCCTTTGCCGAATTATCGATCGACGAGACAGATTCATAGGTGCGTGTAAAACAAGAGCAAGTGCCTTAGTTGACGTACTCTGTAGTAAGCACAATATAAGCTTTTAGTTTAAAGCTTTAAGTTGAGTCTTAAATGTTTCTTTAATACAAGTGCAATGTTAAGGGGGAATCAGCTAAAGTGGACCAACGATTCACACTCAATTATCGCAATGCGGGCACAGAGGCGGGCTAAGCATGTGTGCGTATTTTATGCCTTTCACAATTATCTACAAAATGCTTCTACGATTTGAAATACATATGTGATATGCAATGTGTTCAATGCCTTTTATTAAATTTCTTGATTCTAATTATAGTGCGAGTTGTATTGAGTAGAAAAGAACCGGACTTACAAGGGGAATATTTGCCGTAAGCCTAAGTAAGGTATGCCAGTACAGCTGATAGCTTTACTATGGCGTTTTGTAGCCTACATTACACCATTTCTGCTACTGGCTGGGTATATGAAGCTATGCGGATATATATAATACCCACACGCACATCTGTTATTATAACGTTCGATTTTCTGATCAGATTGAAATTTCTCTTTCCGTCTATCTGTTTCCATATCCGTCTGATGTCTGTTCATATGTATTTTTGTGTTAAGACTACAGATGAAATTTGTGAGAAACTTAGATCGGATCATTTTTACAACTGTTCCCTATTTAACATCTTATTATAAAAAAAATCGTTATAAAAAAAATATTTTTCCAATTTTTACAACTTTTCGACTAAAGTCACTCCAAGTTTAGATCGTACATGTCATGGAAAAGTTGGATGTTCAAAGATACATTGGAGGAAAAGTTAAAGAGAAAATTACAGAAGGAAATCTACGATACCATCATCAACACTACTCTTCTATTAATCCTCAATTAATTCCACCTTTATATCCAACAAATGTTGAGAAAATCAAGATCCAAACATTTTCGAGAATTCGCCTTGATCATGCAATTGCAACTCATCAATGGATTTTGAAGAAGTCTTCCTGCCCAATCTGCAGTTGTGGACAAATTCTTACTATCTGCCCTATCTTTTCCTTGGCTAGAAGTATTGCATTTGGAACGATTAACCCGTTGGACATTCTAAAATCAGCTTCAGATCATAGAATATCATTTCAATATATTACTTCATTAAAACTACTAGACTCAATATCTAATGTGGACGGGTGTGGACGTGAAATTCGGAAGGCATGTGTGCTAAGCTTGCATCAAACAGATTTTGGTAATTATTCTCTGGAAAACTTAGCTCTTTAATGGCAGCGCGGTATAAATAACAAATTCTTAGCTTAAACGAATTTAAGGTACGGCGTTGCATAGACCGAACAAAGAGGTTAAAGGAAAACAAGCGCTTACCTAGCGGCAAGTTCCAAGTTTTGGTGTTTTACGACGACAATGACTGAAGAACTGCATTATACAAAGTGGGTATTTACTTAATGTGGTTCCTCGACAAGGGATGAATTATTTTTTTTTTTATTCTTAGTCTTCTACTTTTTTTGTAATATATATCTAAGTCCAGTCAATTACATCCTATGTAGCCCTTAGCAAACATTTCAAGGCTTTGTTCTTTTACAGGCACAATCTTCTTTGAATTTCATAAGCGCCACTAATTAAAAATTAACAAATAAATTAACGCATATATATGCGATGCATATTTTCGCAGTAATTGATTTGGCAAGTAAATCAGATCTTAAAGGGTAATGTTTCGTGAATGTATTTAACTTAGTCGTCAATTTTACGGTATCCTGAAAAGTTCTATTCCTTTAATTCTATTAAATTCATTTCTATCCAAATCTGTTGTGATATTAACAAACAATTACTAATCATTGATGTGATGTTGAAATCTTGGTCGGCACCCGTCTCGAATTAATGACACATTTATATACTTCACCGAAGAAGTATTGTCAGATTAAATCAATTATTGTGTTCAAAAGAGTACCTTGACGCCCATCGACAAAGAGCAAAGACTCTAATGCACAAAAAAGGGTAGTTTTCACTAAAATTCAATGTTATGTTTATTTTATTTTTTTTATTTCATTTATTTATTTATTTATTTATTTTTTTTTTTTTAGATAATTGTGGGTTACATTCTTAGAGTCAATTATTTGACACTTAATACGGTTACATTTAGTTCGCTGTCAGGAAACTTACCCTTACCCTTACCCTTACCCTTTTCGTTGTAAAACTTGTCGCTGGGAAATCACTGCGCGTAGGAGTGACTATGCTCTGCTTATTAATAGACTCACGTTCTAGAGAGTTGGTTATAAGTTTGTAATTTGATTTAATTACGTTGGTAATTATTTTTTTATTTTCTCGCTAATTCTTTCCTATAATCTAAAAGTATAATTATATTATCCGTAGATTAATTTAAGTTTAATTGTTTTAAAAGAGCACGAGACAGGCTAGATGCGAGACCCACAAACAAATTGCGATTTTCGCTGCGTTTTTGCATTTACGAGCAGTACATTAATTCTATAGCAGATTTCTTAGGCTACAATGATACGTCATTTCGAAATGACTTAGCCAAGTGGGGCGGCTGTGAAACGGTGATCAAAATAAAAAAACAGGGCCAAGATTTTACATTTTCAAAATTCATCAAAACCGCTAAACTTTCTCAAGCTATTTTGGATCTTGCGCGCAAACTGCCTTTATTTTATAAGAAGACTTATATGGGAGAAGATTCAACAATTGGAACCATTCTATTAAAATTCTTTACATTCATTATTTACGGCCAAATTTCACTTTTCACAGATTTTTGTTGAGAAATTTAAAAAATTCGCGTTCTTTATAATCAATCGAGCGTTGTATGAAGAGAGGTCGTTAAAACGATTCAATCCGATTCAATGTAAAGAGAGTTCATTCTTCTGACATCACCTGCTAATGTATCAAATTTTTTATGAAAATACCTCAACTAATGCACTATGCAAGTTAAATAAAAGAAATATGTGGGCGGACATCAAATGAACAGATATGTATACATGCTTAAATCCATTCAGAGTGATTCTGAATCAATCGGTATAATAAAAGGTGGGTCTATCTTAAGCCCTTCTGCGCGTTACATACAACCGCAGTAGCTTAACATACCCCGCAATATACCCCCACAAGTGGTGTAGGGTATAAGTGTGTGGGCGGACATCCAACGAACGGATACGTACACCTGCTTAATTCCATTCAGAAAATGATTCTGAAGCAAGCGGTATAATAAGTGGGGGGTCTATCTCAAGCTCTTCTGCGTGTTCCACACTAACTTGTACTAACTTATACCTGCACCGCAAGACGTCTAGATGTATGGGCGGACATTAAAGGAACAGACATGTACCCCGGCTTAAATCCATGCAGAATGATTCTGAATCAACCGGTATAATAAAAGGTGGGTATATCTTAATATACCCTGCACCACAAGTGGTGGTGTAGGTGTGTGGCCGGACATCAAACGAACAAATATGTGCACCCCCTTAAATCGATTCAGAAAATGATTCTGAATCAATCGGTATAATAAGAAGCAAGTCGATCTGGAATACCTCTTTTAGGTGTTGCGGTCATCTCCGCACAAACTTAATATAAGGTATAGTAACCTTTGTGTCCGTTAGGGAGTTAAGGGACAAAATTACATATAAACAAATGCTCCGGATATAAAGTGAACATTTTTTTGTGGTTGACAACGAAAATCAACAAAGCAGCTTTTTCGATAAATTTATTATTACGCGCGTACGTAGATATAAAATTTGATTCTACGAATATTTGCGAACTTTTTACAGCTAAACCTATGATTTTGTTGTTATTGACTTTTCCGGGAATAAATTTCTGTTCAACGCTTTATTACACATAATAAATTATATTAAAAAAAAATTCTTTGTATTTAATTTATAATTTATCAGTTAAAATAATTGCACGCGCACTAATCATCTTTAAAAAAGGAAACAAAATAAATAGGTGAAAAAGAGAGAGAGAGAGAGAGAGAAAGTCATAAATAATTATAAATTACAAGATACTATTTTCAAATTAAATTATTATGTCAAGTGATATAGCTTTGTGTCGCCTACAATATCGATATCATCGCTATTTTCGCCATCATCTGCATCGGTGTCGGTATCCGAATCCAAATCAGAATTGAAGTCCGAAACGGTAGAATGATGATGCAAAAAACTTACAGTGCTATCAAGGTTATGATTACCGTTCGTGATATTTCGTAGCATTTGCAAATGCTGATGGTGGTGGTGCGTCTGTGGCTGTGAATTGCCATGAAATGCCTGATTTTGAAATTGTGATGATTTCCCCTCACCGGCACCGCCATTTTGGACGCTTGAGCAATTTGTATTCGATTGCGTCGTCGCTGAACTCGAATTACTCTTGTTATTATTTTTAGTGGTAGGGTTGTTATTGACGCCACCGCTTTCCGAACGTGAAAAGTCAACTGGTTCTACTAGAGAAAGAACAAAAAAAAAAAAAATGAAATAAATAAATAAATAAAAAAGAAGAAAACTTTTTAATTTTTCGTTTGCCGTTCGTTATTGCTCTCATAACCTAAAATAAAGCCTGACTTTTTAATAAGATTTACTTACTCTTAATTGGTCAATTAAACCATTGCGTCTTCTCTATTGTAGATGCTATACCCGAACTTTCTTTTGAAGCCATTTATTTTATGTAGTATTTTAACAAACAATTATTTTCTAAGAAAATTTTCTTGAAAGTAAAAGTTTTTCAACGATTAGCAAGGAGTTTGAGTAAAATATTGTGGTCAGAGAAATGCTTAGTAAATTAAAAGCGAAAGTCAAATTTTCAAAAGTGCCTTTTAAAACAAATCTCACCCTATACATAACAGTAGACACATAAAGTAGCACACGCTTCATATATATGATGAATAAAGATAACGATAAATACATTCTAACGAAATACTTTTCTACTGTACGACAGTACAGTGCTAAACAATGCTGTCAATGTACGCTAAAAAAAATATGCAAATTTGCCAGCCGTAGAAGTTTGTGAAACGGCTCCTGATGATCTTCTGACCTTCACTATGATACTATGAAATTTTAATTTAATTAATACTGAACCTGTGCGCGAAAAGGATCTAAGCACTCGTTGGATCACATGCTCTTTAAGCAGGTGTAAGCAGCTTATAATAAATCTTGTAATCTGGTAATTATTCCAACCAAAGTAACTGAATAACTTTTGAAAGTATTGAACGAGATAAGCCCCAAAAAGCCTTGCGGGACACCACAAATAATTTCATTTAATTCCGAAGAACGGCCCATGCGACGAAGTATGGGGAACGAAACTTTGGGTAACTAAAAAATACTTATGTTTTTTATTACTCAACGTTACTCCATATTATTTCCACAGGAGCTCACATATGTTATCGAAAATTGAAGAAAAAAATTGTAGAAAATGCAAATGCAAAGAATGAGCAAATGTCCAAGCATTTCTCAGGACATATCCTATATCTTGAAAAATTTAAAATGTTTGACTTCCATGACCAAAACCTAGGTTTTACTATAGGCACCCTGTCGGAAGTGGCAGAAATGCCAAAATCACAAAAACCCCAAGGAAAAAGTTATTGAAGTATGTCTGTACTCCTACGAAATTTTCATAAGAAAACCTTATAAAAATAAAATGTCAATTAGGTGTTGTTTTATTACGGAAGAGGACGCCGTTTACTACTTCCTAATCCTCCTAAATACACGGAGTGTAAGCAATGGATTTTGGTCCACTGTAATTCCTCCATATATATCAAGAGTCTGCGAGTGATTTGTTAGTAAACAGACACTTCACCCCGTAAATGAAAATAAGTTGACTACTTCTGGACAATCTGTTGGACATAATAGATGTAATCGCGGAGTTACGAGCAGATCTTGATGGAAACGGTGGACCATTCGACGCTGCGTCGAAAACTGCTTTAGTTTATCTCTTACTGCAATGAGTTGCTATCTTAACGCTATACGCTAGTCAATCGTCCGTAAAGGAGCTGTTTCGGACCCGGTTCCAAAACAACGAGGTTTGTCACAAGCTCGAAATTAGGAGCGCTCCTGTACACTCTGTCTTGCAATGACTTGTGCAAGTACGTTGAAGGCGTTAATAGTCGAACAAATTGTAGAGCACAGTTGCCTTTGTTTAGTTTTAGGTTTTCATTCAAATCCTTTTAAGATTAAGTTCGTATCACTGAATTGTCATTTTGTAGGCTAAGGCACGTTTTACTTTCACCTCTGCGGAGATGTATTTGGAAATGTATTATTTACACGAACTTGTATTCCACTCTTCCAACTCGCTTAACTTTGTCTTCCGCAAATATTCTGCTACCCTTTTGCATGCTACTAACTAAATATTTTGCAATTTGTTGTTAATCTTTTCACCAGTCACCGGCTGCGTCGTACAGGTAAAGAAAACATTATGAACGTGTATTTGGTTTTACAATTTTCAGCCTTTGGTTTCTTAGAGGCCTTAATTCGTTTTCATGCAGACTCAAATATGGGATTTTCATAAAAATATAGGAAATCTGGGAAGAATTTAAGTTTCTTCGCGCTTGCTAAGATAGTATAGCTCTGCTGTATAGAATTAAGCTTTTAGTATGCATTTATAAGCATACAATAAGCACAGATGGTGCAGTTTGCGAA
Organism: Glossina morsitans morsitans; assembly: GCA_001077435.1. Taxonomy (NCBI): domain Eukaryota; kingdom Metazoa; phylum Arthropoda; class Insecta; order Diptera; family Glossinidae; genus Glossina; species Glossina morsitans. Next base: position 8,961 of record CCAG010014192.1, read on the forward strand.
AGCCAGTTGCACGACCAATTTGAACTTTGGACCTTCGAAACCATAACTAAATCATATCATTACCAGATTTTTTTTATTCGCGATTCGCGTAACATAACAATCTTGTTAAGTAACAAAATTGATATCGGAATATTTTGTTGTAAACATACCTTCGGAGACTGGTCATCTAGACTACCTTTTAAATGAAAGCGTATTCAATCTTAGCCGCTAATGCTCATCCTACTTTTAAATCTGCTACTTATTTCTTCGGTCTAACTAAGTAACAACAATATTATCGGAATACTGACTGGAATTGATATGAAATCAAAGAAACTTTAGCAAGAAAAGTGAGCCGAAGGTCAGCCTACACCGATGCGATCAATACCAAGCCGAATAAGTGCGGAGTAACAATCAACTCTGTTTACAATTTACATATAAAATTTCGTACTCGTTTCGTAAAGTAACTGCGCCGAAGAAACTGTACTGTACTGTCTTATTGGTACAAACACATTTTATAAGAAAATCCTAAAAGTATATCATGAACTATAATCTATTAAGAAGCTCCAAGATGTTTATGAAGATTTGTACTCTTTTTGCTTATGGTTGCGCATTCTTCTCAAATGATTCCTGGGTGGAAAATTTTCTTCGTAGTAAGGCTTGACTTTGGCCACGTACCGCATGAGGCACTTTTACAAATAACCCAGTTAGCGGGTTAATTAAGTCCAAGTACAAAATTTTGATCAATTGTGCAATTTTATCGCTGGCCATTTGAGAACCAAGAAATGTATTCCGAACACGCTAATATACAAAATATATTGTTTATTATAACCTTTCACTATCACCGCGTTTTGTTTGTCTGCTTACCGCTAGTTCATCCAGCGCTTGTAAGTTTCAAAAGAGAAATCGAAAATTCATTAAATCCTCTTGCTTCCAATAATAAACCATTTGTCACTAAAAATGGACAAAAATCGTTTACACACACACACACACACAAGAGAAAGCTAACGCTATTCATCTGTGACGTCCATAAAAGCTAAGAATGAACGGTTTATGTTCCGCTTCGTCATAATTTCTTAATGTCTAACCTAAGCTTGTGTGCGATATTTGATTAATACTTGATTTGGTTCATTAGTTTTCTGAGTCCATTTTGAAGAGAAGAAACAATTCAAGGTTAAAGTCACGGTCACTACATCGATCCAGTATTTGTGAATCTACGGTGGGTACAAGGAGTACAAGTGCAATTTGTCAGCGAATTTTCCCTTCCGGATAAAGTGTTTACCCTCACTTTAGCAGACAGATAAACGGATGAGTTTACTAAGATCTACGACGAGTATTTGCAGAGATTATATATACACCCAATTCTCTTTTTACACGAATTTGATTTAACACGAGTTCAAAAGAAAAAAAAATCTCTTTTTACACGAATTTTTTTTTACACGTATTTTTTGGGAACGTATCTATCGTGTAAAAAGAGAATTAGGTGTATATATATGTATATATATATATTTGAAATGATCTGTTATGGGTAAAATGAAAAATTTAATTTTTCGTTCGTCTACTCGTGCCATGCGAAAGCAACAAAAATGAATTCTAACTGCGCCCACTGTTGTTATTTAATTAATTATTATCCATAATTAAGATAATTTAAAGAAAGTTTCATTTTATCATAAAACCCTGCAAATATTTCCTCATATTCTATAACAACAGAGTAAAAACTGCAAAGGATCTGAAAGGTGGATTTTCAAATGAGTTCTTAACCTCCAGCAATGAAAAATTTGGAATAAATGCTTAGGTATATTAATAAAATATCCTTAAAGGCGGGCTCATGGCCCGCGAACACTAATCTTTAATATAAGACTTGCATTTACATCGTACCTACCATTCATTACGTCCCGTCGCCGCATTTGTTTTTTATGCTTCATGCGTCGATTTTGAAACCATGTCTTCACTTGAGTTTCACTCAAACCCAAGGCTGTCGCCAATTCGACACGTTCCGGTGTCGATAAATACCGTTGCGACTCAAAGCGTTTCTCCAAGCCGGATAGTTGAGGGTCACTGAAGACAGTGCGTGCTTTACGGCGACGACAATGCCTTAAAGCGTTTACTCCCATGCCCCCCAAACCTAACGCCAATTCCGGCATGCATCCAGCACCACCAAACAAATGACCACTAAAAAGACCAGCTATCCGAGCGTTAAGAGAGAGAAAAAGAGAAGGAAGCAAAATTTGTTTTTCATTAGTTTTCGGTAAATATTGATATAATGAAGTTAAAAAGGAACCCAAGAAAACTATAACAAATTTTAATGAACTTTAAGCACAATGTTGTCTATAAGTAAATGATGCACTGTGTGTGTTTGCTGTTATTGTTATTGTTTTTTTTTTTTTTTTTTTTTGAACACCAGCATCCTAAAGAGGTGTTAATTGTATTTGTCAACATTTTGCTTAAAATTTATTAAAAAAAATTGTTAACGGTACCTTGTGATAAAAAGTATGGATCTACGGATTTATAAGCTCCGGTCGATGGTGATAAGTAACCTAAAGTCATTTGGAGAAAACCATGATCATTGTAACCAGCACTTGGATATAAAATATTAGATGGTGGTGGCGGTGGCGGTGGTTCTACGGCTGGTAATGCGTGACTTTGATAATTGTGTTGACCATTAGTTAATGTTGTCGCAGTGTTGCTACTAATGGTTAGTGTTGTGGCGTTCGAACCGGGATTTGCGGATGAATTTGGTAACACTGGGTTATTGCTATTTATCCGTTCGTTTAATTTAAAATTTCTGCAAATAAATTTTTTTTTTTTTTTAATTAACTAATAGTCAAAGACGTCTTTAGACGGAACGCCATATGCCGGGCTCTCTATGTACGCAAAAAAAGAATGCAAGAATTATTATTATTTGTTTTATGCCCTACTCTCTCTCATTCGTTTCTACCTTTCTTATTCTAGTCTTCTTACTCTTGTTCGATCTGTAAATGCTCATATACTTTGTAAACTAACGTATGTAACTTGGGAGTATATAGAATCGGCTTAAAAACCGAATACAGGTCCGCCTTTTTCCCTATTGAAATATATCATCTCATGTTTATTGGAACTTCTCAAAGCTTGCTGGGGTGAGTTAATGCTGCAACTGTGGACGTAAACTCGGTTAACGATTTACTTACTATGAAGTGCGTCGTGATTTAAGGATAATCCATGACGTATTAATTATTCCAAGCTGAACTTTGTTTATTGCGGGCCAAAAACAAATCGCATGCATTAGGAAAACAAGTTTTTGCTATTTTTCGAGAGAAAACGTAAATGGCTTCTCTCTTCTAGAATGATGTTAGCATACTACTCAACCTGAGTTCATTCTGTGATGGTCCACTTGAAAGTCCAAAAAGAGATCGCTCATACCTTTGCAGATCATAGCTTCCCGAGGCCTGAATTATTCTTTTCGAAAGTTCAGCCAAACAATAATAATAAGAAGAAGAACAGTATACTATGCGTTCGATCTTTGAGTGAAGTTAACATGCAAGCTAAAGATTAATAAAGAAGCGATGCTAGGGCTAATTATATTATTTTTGTTCCGAACATAGAAATATTTATGAACGAAATTTAAGCGGTTAAGAAAAACTAAAATAAACAAAAAAGATCGCAGTGCGTTTTAAGTAAGTAAGTGAACTTAGCTCAGAAAATGATATCTGAGTTGGATAATAATTAAATCTGAACTGCAATATTGACATGATCACAAGTACATCTTGTGTTGATGTACTTCCATCCATCCTGTCAGAGATTTATTACCAATATTGAATAGTACATGAGCTTTCCACAGAAATTTACACGAGCTAAAGACAACATTTTTACTGCTATCACTGAAGGGGGCGAAGCTTATTACGTTAAATGCTTAAACCGATTTCATATTCATGATCTTCCCCATAAACTATAAAAGAAAATTAGTTTTATATCTAAGTAGAACTTTGGGTTCTTTTCATATTTTTGACTTATCATATTCAGCCAGAGCGGTTTCTTCAAGAATAGGTAACCGTCACGCATAGAAGTAAGTCGGATGATTAGGGTAGTTTCGGGGCAATTTGAGTTAAATTTCCAATGAAAACATACCCAAAGAAATTTATGTGATGTCAACCACGTCTTTAAATATATTTTATATAATAAACATCTTTAAGCCTCATATCTTAGATTCTCACGAGATGGTGCTCATGGGTAAACGTTAAAACACGATTCAGACGTTCGTCGTCGTCAGCACATTATCTGCCTCCTTTCAGCGATTGATTATATGTCAGTTACAAAGAATCGCTTTGGACACCTTATGGTTACCAAGAGCCTCTTTCCGGCATTTCGGAAGACGAAGTTCCATCTTTGAAGCGAAACATAATGCAAATTCATTACTGAGCCTTTTCACTCACCTCTGTTAAGAATGAAAAGATGCATTTTTCTAAATGAGAGCAAACATGTAATCAGGTATCACTTAAAACGCTGCTAGTGTAAGAAAAGAAGAAAAAACTACTCGCCTGGTTAGACTTGCGAGATTTATATTTTATCATACCATTCTTTATATTATGGGATTGCATTAAATTACTTTGTATCAACGCATCTGTATCGTAGGTGTACTCACTACACTATCCTATATATGGATTACAAACTTATAGATTACATATTTTATATATGTGTCAGACTATACTATAGGTTGGCTTGACAGACCCCAAAGCAATCTATTGGGAAAAACATAACGACGTTTTCCCTTGATCTAATATATAGCGCAGAACTATCAGCAGAAATGTTTGGAAATTTATGAAAAATTACCAAAATGAATATAAAACAAATAAAAAAATATATTCGATGAGCTTCTTACAACCACCTTATCCTTATCTTAAAAAACCACAAAAAAATTAAATTGTTTTACTTCATAATATTGGGTGGATAGTTTTCTAAATTTTATTTGATGAGCCGTACGATTATTTTGCAAACATTTATTGTTACATTTATGAGCTAAGTTCTCAAGAAGAGAGAAGTTCTCAATTTATGCTGCACTACAGGAGAATTCTTTTACCGATTTGAACCATGTTCAATATCAGAAATTCGTGTCAAAATTTTTGCGAAATTTCAAACCGTTACTCTAATTTATGCAACCAGGAAAAAGAATACCCCAGAAGTCGGACAGACGCACAGACGGACGGATCAGAATTTGAAACTGATCAAGAGTGTATATACCGTGTAGGGTGTCTGAACCTTCGCTCTAGGTATTACAAAGCGAATACATGCTCCATGTTTTCATGGTGGGCGTAATAAAAAAGTATAATAATAAAGTTGAAATTTATTTTATTGGAAGCTTGAAGAAAGCCTGTTTTTCTATTTTTATTAAGGAAATTGAATGAGTAATCATCGACAACTTTGGTGTGAATTAATTACTTCGTGGAGAAGAGAACAAAATTTATTACGTTATTGATCGATCAATTAGTGACCGAAGAAGAATAATCTTAAGCGATTGTATTGTTGATAAGTTGTACTATGATTAGATTGATTTACGAACGATATTCGATACTCCCCACTTTACATGCCACTCGTTGTTGTTGAAGTCAATATTTTTCACAACAAAAACATGTAAGAAAATTACAGTATGGCAAGGCCAACCATTAAGTACCCTACACCGCAATGTCTAACAGAAATCTTAGTTTTACAAAAATTATATCTTGTTTCTATATAAAGGCATATTTTTCATGTGTGTATTCTTGAGGAAGCGGCCCCAAAAAACAACCTAGTTTAATCTTTACATAGAGCAGGATCTAAAAATAGGTGTAGATGGACCAAATTTTGTAGAGTTCATTTTTCTATGACATATTACGGGTTAATTTTCATCATCACATGGTAAAACTTAGACTTTTCTGCTCTATAAAGGGTCAATTTTCGTGAAAATCCTTATTAGGGTAGGATCCAAAAAATAAGCCGGGATGGCCCAAACTTGGTACAGTTAATTTTTTTATTTTAATTATTGCTAGCATGATATAATTTTCATCATGAAGGATTGAAAATTATAGCCTTTTTGTTGTTATATGAGGAGGTTCAAAAATTGTCACAGCCGGTCCAAAGTTTTCATACCAATTTAAAATGGCCAAATACTACCACTTAGGCACTTTCGTTGAGAAATTTTGAAAATTGCAATTTTTTTCCATATAACGACGCGCCGAAAAAGTGGACCGATCCGAACCATTTTCAATAGCGTTCGTTCTTGGGTCAAAACACGTCACTATGCCAAATTTCATCGAAATATCTCAAAAATTGCGACCTGCAGTTGGAATACAAATTTACGTGGACAGATATCAGACGGACAGACAGACAATAATTCAGATAATGATTCTGAATCGATCGGTATAATAAAAGGTGGGTCTATCTTAAGCCCTCCTGCGTGTTACATACGACTCCACTGACTTAGTATACCACATACACTTAGACACCAGAGATGTTGTAGGGTACAACAGCGAAAAATTATCTTGACTTTACAATTGCTAGCATACTTGTTATGTTAAATCGTTTTTTATATTTTATTAAATGTTTATTGTTATTTTACGCTCAATAAATGCGCCTAAAAGCAACTTTGCAGGAACTTATTGCCGCTGTAAAGTGTAGGTGTATGGGAAGTAAGTACCTACACTTTGGATTTGAGAGTCTGAAGATTTAAAAAAGTTTATTTTTTTATATTAATTGGAAAATTATTATATGTAAGCAGTGTAACGCGAATAGCTAACTGGAAAAATCCGATTCTTAAATGCATTGTTAAGAAAACTAAAGGATTTGCAAAGTCTTTGCCTTTCTTTACTAGAAAGTACACATATCTCAGTGGTTTGCAAATGAGGAAAGCAAGAAAAAACGAAAATATCTTAATCGAACAGATTTCAAATATTTATTGTTCCGATCGATATTGATAATAATCGTTTTTAAAAAAACTCTATAAAAATGCTTTAAAATCACTCTCAATAGATTAAAATAATCACAAAAGACAACTCAAGTTTTATTTATATTTGAAAACATACTCGAACGATACTATGGATATTTAAAAAAAAAATATGCTCAATGCCTCTTCCTTCTTATTGAATTCCTCATCTTACTGCTTATTCAAGCTTCAAAAGAGAAAATACATGAATAAAAAGATTGAGAAAAATGTTAATTTAACTTTCTATTGGAGGTTTAAGCGATGTGCAGAGCCGGCGATAGAGGTAGTCGTGAGCTTACCTATGATTGTGAGGCAATCTTTGGTAATCCTCTTGCTCATGACCGAAGCGCAAATTTTGCGATGAATTTGTAGAGCCATTGTTACTGTTGTTACTGTTGTTATGATTGTTGTTAGTATTACTCGTATTTTTATTATTATTATTACTGTTATTATTATTACTATTATTACTATTATTATTATTATTATTATTATTATTATTATTATTGTTATTACTATACTGACCGTTAAGAATATTTAAATGTTTCGTTTTTTCACCGTCGCCCGAAATTTTATTTAATGATTTAGTTGATGTTTTGAATTTATGAACACTGTTATTATTGCCGGTGTTGTTATTGCCGATGTTATTGTCATTGTTATTACTATTACTATTATTACTATTATTGTTGTTGTGGTTGTTGTTATTATTGTTGTTATTATAATTATTTAAATTTTGACACAAGATATGATCGATTGAAAATGGAGTTTTCGTCGATATCATTGTAGTCGATTGTTGCTGCTCGTGTTGATGATGATTTAAATTTTCTGCCGTTTGTTGTTGTTGTTGTTGTTGCAATTTTGTTAATAACATATTGGAGAGCGGCGGCGAACGCATATTTCTCAACTGCTGCTCACTAATTTGTATTTAAATGATAATAGTGTTAATTACTTTCTAATATGAAAATGAAAACTTTTTCTTCCTCTTCGGAAACCAACAGTAGTTTACTCGTTGACGGTTATGTTAAATATATTTTAACAAATCTACCACAAAATCAATGCTGCTTCTTGGAATCTTTTCTTTCGGCTTAAAATACAAGCTTTGCATGCATACCAACCCTCGCCGCCAGGATATCCATTAAACTTGTACTGATATGGCAGTTTATGTGCTTTATGGTCTACATATTGTACAAATTGCATACTAATATGCGAAGACTCTCAATACCTAGGCACACACACACACACACACACACACACACACACATACACACAAACATGCATGCATCCGCATTGAAATATTCATGCATTATTTCTATCTTTCTCTCTTTTAATGCTTAACTCTTCGTATGTATATTCAAGTGAACGCCCCTTTTTCCGTTTCCGCTTTATTGCGACTAACTATATGGTTATCTCTTTCTTCCCAAAGAGTATGAAAATGCGCTATTCTTCGCATTAGTGTTATTTGGCAAAATTTACCCAGTTTTTTTTCTTTTTTGATTTAATTCCCCAATTAGTGTGTTATTTAAGTTTTAACCGGGTTATTCTCTATGTAGATTTCTTATTTGTGTATATGTATATGTGTACAATGTTGTTTCACATTATCATCAACAAGAAGATGTCAAAGTATTTTCCACTTCATTAAATATTATTACGTGGCATGTTTGTTATTGTTGTTCTTTTTTTTTTTTATTTTTTTTATTTATTTTATTTATTTTTTTTTTTTGTTTTGCTCTTAAGACCTTATTTTTTATATCCTCATACCAGTTTGTAGGCATGTATGTATTACAAGAAAAATATATAAAATGAAACCATTAACGACATAAGTATTTTCAATTTATTGATTTCTTCCATTTTAATCGCAACAATTTATTTTACGGCAGATCTCCTGCGAAGATGAAGCCCGTGGCAGGCTGTTTAATATGCGTACATAGAAATATATCCTTGTACCAGAATTACTTTATATAATATAAGGCGTGATATTCTATCGAACCTATAGTTAAAGTTAACTAGTGTGCAAAGTGTCTTTTCTCGGCTCGCATACGTTAATTGCAATCTAAAGTTACTGTCGACCATTTCTTGTTGCGAGAAAAGGTGAAATCGGTCAAGAGCGTTCATTAAAAACAAAATATAAAATTTGATTGCTTAAGACGATTAGAATAATCATCTAGTCTTCTTTAAAAAGGGAGCCGACAATCTACTAGACTTTGTCGGCATATAAAGGCTTACTTTTCATCAAAATGCTTCTACGAGGTGATGTACGAAAAACATATTTATTTAGTCCAAACATAGTAAACTGCATTGAGATGTAAAATTACAATTTTTTCGTTAACTTTTAAAAATTAATCTTTGCTTCATGTTTGCAAAAACTTTCGACGCTGCCGCAAGTAAATTAATATTGAAATTGGGGCAAGCCGTTGAAGGATAATTCTATGGTACAACATAAGCAGATAACGACTCTGTTTTGAACGCAAAAAACAATTCTGCAGATTATGAGATACAGAATGGTAGGCTTATTCCATATATACTATAGATGACACTATATTGTATCTGCACAAAAAAAGGTGTAAAGATCGTCCACGCTCCTAGCATATTATAGAGCATTGATTTTCCATTTCCTTGTTTTTCTTTTAAATTTTCTTATTTAAAATATTGGTGAAAGGTACGAAAGATTCGACCATCACCATATACGAGTTTTTTAATTGTGTAATTTTCGTTTGAAAAAAAATCGATAAGTTTTTAAAACCCTATTTAAAATTCCATGATAGCATTCCACAATTCGTTTGTATTGCTTGTTGCATCAGCCGCCATTTTTGTTAGTAATTTAAAAATAAATAAAAATTGTAATCTTTGTTACATACACACACACATATATATATATATATATATATGTATATAAATATATATATTAATATATATATAAATCTTGCCGCGTCTCCGTATGCATACGTGCGTGTAGTATTCCTCCCTACCGGGTAAGCATTTTGTCGTATAAATCGTTTTGTGATTATTAACCGTTATTAAATGAAAGATGTTATAAACTTACATATGTACGTACATAGCATACGTGAGTAAGAGTTATGCGTCAATTAAATGCCACAATGACTGTAATTAATTGATAAGTGAAATATTAATTGATGTTAATATTTCCATTTCACCATAGTTCACTTACGGCAACAGCCATATCAATACAGTTAACCGAATGTAGACATCGAGTGAGAAAATACCGTGACATTTTATATATCGTTGTTATAGCCTACACCTCTTTTGTTATAGGGCATATGAAGTTTATTGATTTGGACACAATGCCCAGAATCGGTTTATTACACTAATCGTTTCAGAATCACACTCTAAATTGGTCTTAGCTTATCTGTCCCTCTGTCCGTCTGTTGTCTGTAAATGTATTTTGTTTGTTTTTGTGTTCAACTTGCGGGTTGCAATTGTCGCGATATTTTGATGAAATTTGATACACTGACGTGTTTTGGGCTAAGAACAAGCTCCATTGAAAATGGACTTTCTCGACCACTTTCCATGCAACGCTTTATTTTGAAAAGCTATTATATGAAAAAATATGAAGCATCGCGAAGCATCTATGCAAAGAGTTGTGGCATTAAGTAATTAATTATTTTACTCTTTTAGCAATTAAGAAAACTACAATTATTCGTGGGCTTGGAGGAGGAAAAATGTAAATTGCTATTGATTTGCTTCGAAAACGATAAGCGCCAACTGAAACAGTTACAATACTAAATACTCTAGAACAATGCTTGAGAAGGCCATTCAACTAATAGGAAAAGTACTATTTGTTTAAGTCAAAGCGTATCTTCATGCACGCAGATGATGCTGAAATATTCTCCCCATCTAACATCGGGCCGTTATCGACGGAATCTTTCAAAAATATTTTTAGAAAATTTGCTTATAGGATGCTTGTATTAAAAGCACTCACTGCTAGCAAATTAATTGATTCGTCTATTGAGTTAGGTATTCTTTGCGATCAAAGACTAGACTTTGCTTCAATTTCAAACATATTGCATTTTTCATAAAAGCATGGGATGGGAATGGTTTATCTAGGTAGGCTCAACGATTCATACGTTGCAAAAGAAATATATATGAGCTTAGTTACACCCATATCGCAATATGTCTCGTCTCTTCTTCCTCGTCTTCTTCCAAACGTTGTTATATTGAATCAATTGGATCCCTTTATAAAAAATTCTTGCTTTTCATTAGAACAAATCTAATTAGGGACCTCCAAAGTCTCGCTATCTTCGTATGGAAACAGATTGGAAATCCAAAATGTCTTCAACTTCAGTAGAGAAACATAGGTTTGTTCTATATATTTATTGTAGTTAAAGTTGATAAATGGTTTTAATCACTCGCCAGCTTTTCTTAACGAGATAGGCTTCGATGTTTCTAAGCATTCCTCTAGTAATTTTCTTTTCACATAACCCAGTCCATGTAGGTATAATTAAGGTTCAACTCGTTTCAGAGCACTTCCAAAATGATATCAACAATTTCTTCTCAGCAACGGACGCGATGCTCTTTAATGGAGGAGTCTTGCTAATGCTTTCATAATTCATTAATTTTTCATCATTAATGGCTTATGTGATTCGTCAACGGGTGTTGTAATGCCCTTTTAGTGGCAAATGCCATCTTTAACCGCGGTGCATATCATCCGCGAGTGAACCTCAATCTTGAATCGTTTTCCTTTCTTTTCATCTTATGTGATTATTTATATGTGTAAGTGTGTCATTTGTATATTACGTGTGTATTTATAAAATCTGTAAATTGAAATTGATTGCTTCATGAACCGTACATGATTTGCTCTGTTTTTCCGAAATTTTGGCTCCTTGGATATTGCTTAGGTATTGACGATTATATGGCATAAGTTTCAGTTATTTACAAGGTGCCCTTCAGTGTACATCAAAGTATAAAGAGCTTGTTTACTTTGCTACATGGTGTTTTGTTTTAAACTGCAAAAAACAATGCATCTGAAGTCGTTTCTACGGAAATGGTTAAGTTTGCTTAGAGTGAAAATGCAGTAAGCCATGAAACTGTTAAGATGTGGTTGGCGGGATTTCGTTCAAAATTTTTTTGTGTTGAAAACAATGAAGATTCGCACAAGTCCATGCCTCTCCAATGAAATCAACCCATGAAATGATTTCCCAGTTAAGCTGGGAACTTCGGTTCACCTCGCTCTGTTTATTGTACATGCGTAAGCCATGCCGTAAGAAATATATTTTTACTGTAACCTCGCACTAATCGTATATTTCGCCTTGTATATCGTACATCATACATATTTCGCGTCATCTTTAAAAGTAATTTGAAAGCAACTCATAAGCATTTTTTCGAAGGCTAAAACCTTTGAACCGATTGATTTTCGAACTTGTACTAAATCTTAAAGTGACCTCTCGATTTTTTGAAAGCTTTCTTCTATGGTTTTGAATGATTTACGTCAAATCTTTTATAATGTTTTTCGATCTCACCGTAATATTGACGTTTTCAGTTCTCAGCGTATTGACTACAAGATAGAGGTGCGGCTAAATAAGAACGCTTTGTAGTGAAGTGAAGGAAACAGAAACGTTTCTCTGATTACTTAACTCTATACAATTTTGAATTTTTATATATCTTTTCGAAAAATAAAAAACAACGCTATTAATAAAATTGCTTAATTAATTAATTTTCTTAACTAAGGTTCAAACTAATAACTTCGTGTTCATGTTGGACCCTTTTTACACAACGCGAATCTTCTATTATTGCTTTGCTGAATTACGAAAGACGGAGAATAAGAAAAAATACAAAATTTTTACTTATAATGGACGCTACATCTGTGCGTCATTTTTTTTCTAAAAATTTTTTACGTAGAAAATTTCGGTTTGTAGAGATATCGCGAAATGAAAGCCACAAAGATAGTTGTTTTGCAATGTTTTAGGCGCTTCAATAAATATACGAAGGTACACAAAAAATTTGTCTCAACAAATTGATCTGTTTCAATTTCGATTTGTCTCGATATTCACCTACAAATTATATATCAACAGCGGATTTACACTTGTGTACAAATTATAATAACATTTTTTTATTATTATGATTTGTTAATTCACTTTTCAACTTTTCAACTACAAGTGTTATGTACACATGAGTTGGCAAACTAAAACTTAACTTCCGATGAAGAAAATGAAGAAATAAGTAAAAGTGAGAATTAATAAGTAAAAAATTAAATTCGGTCGGGACCGAAACTTTTATACCCATCGCCGTTATCCTAAAAAATAGAAAAGAAATAAAAGAATACAATTTTAAAGCTCTATAATATGGAGCGGGCGCAGCTGATTTGTTCTGTTTTCAAAATAAAGGTTTTGTCGTATAGACATGTGGGCGTCGTAGGCATGTCCTTTGAAAAGTTTGGTTCAATTCCAAATACTTTTGCAAATATATTTTGCTAACGGGAGAATGTTTGCCACAAATATTGCAAAGTTGCGCAAACAGATAGATGGACAAACGAACGGGCGAACATGCTTAGGTGCATTCAAAATTGGAAACTAGCCAAAAATCTATATAGTTTACAGGGTTTTTGAAGCGAAAAAACAATTAAATTTTGATCCACTGTAACATTGGGTAGGCGTGGTAAATATTTTCCATTTTTGTGCACGAATGCTATAGCATCGTCCATCAAATTTTTGTACATTTATTTGCTATAGTTTATGAGTAATAAGCATAAAACCAATTTTTCACTCCTTTTGAAAAACAAATGTGTTCTCAATTTACGTGGCACTGTTAACGTGCCTTTCGACTGATTTTGCCCATTTTCAATACCAACCTGCATGCAAGAACTTTCACTGTTTCTGCTTTGTCTGCTGTTTGCAGCCGATTGCTTCGTTTTTGCGGCCAGGAGAATGATTACAACAGACATTACGCAGAGGGACAGAGGGACATGCTTAAATCGATTTAGAATTTGATGCTGATCAAAAATATATATACTTTGTGAGGTCTCTGATGCTTCCCTCTGGGCGTTGCAAACGTTTTGCCAAAATCAATATGCCCCTCATCCTTCGGTGATGGGTATAAAAATGAAGAATATATACATTAATTATATGTATATATAAATATATTAACGAAGACTATATAATAATGACTGAATTTTAGAGAATGAATCAGGCCTAGAAAAACCATCCATGCCCATAGTTGTACATTGTTTTTTATAATTTCATTCTTTCTCCGGGAAATGGCTCACATGTGCTCATAAGGTAGCGTCGCTTTTTCTTTCTGATAAATGCTAAGCAACTGTAAAGACTAATTAAATCAATTTCTTTAATTTAATCTCAAGTGTGTGATGCCTTCATAGCGACTTCAACAAGCAAACGAACATCGGCCCCTGTGCCGATACTGTTATGTATTTAATTGCTCTCATTACATTGTCCGTTTTTCCGCGCATACATATGCATAAGCAAGTTTAAATTTAATTTGTTTCTGAAGAGAAAAAACCCGAGCATGTTTTAGATAAGATTGAGATATATTAGGGTCTGTCAAAGCTTCAACATGACTATTTCTCATCTAGAATTTCCTTAAAAGACAATTTCCAAAAAAACAAAAAAAAAACCCCTGTCCAAGCTTAACAATATAGCGGATAACTCGCGAAAATAAAATCCAGTGAAGAAATCTTCAGTTTACGCTAATTACTTCATAAAGCTACGCACACATAGACAACAACAGCGTCAGAAAAAATATAATTTGGAAAACATTTTTTTTTAAACGCGCTCATCCTTTTTTGCAATTAAGAGGTCATAACGAACGCCTGTCTCTGTGAGTGCATAAGAAACTAACAATGAAAAAAAGTAGAAAGGAAATTAAATGCATTCGGGCACGTACATATCCATGTACTCAATTCATATTTTATTAACCGTTCCCCTTAAATGTCATATTGTTTGCAAGGAAATATCCAGGAAAACGTTTATGGATTCAGAAAAACTTCTGTTTCATAAAAACAACTTATGGTGAGGATTACTTTGTAATAGATGTTTAAGAGAGGGCGTCTTTTAGAGCTAAGCAAACGCCAATCGTTACACAGGACGGATATCGTTTCCTTTTTCCACCCTAGCTCTAAATAAATACTAAGCGGGTTGTCCCTCTCTAACTTATTATGCGACGCTATGCTATGCTATGCTACGTCAGATGCGGCTAATACTCTGAACATATGATAATCTGTAACATTACTAAGGTATTAAGAGAGTAATTTTCATTTCTGTACAGACACATCCATACACACCCATGCACACAAACGCAGTTACACCCTAAGCACCAACAAGCTAACTATCAGCTCTAATTGATTGCTTGATAGCGAAGGGAGAAAGCGAGAGAGAAAAGCCGTTGTCGTTGTTGTCCTTTTAACATCTTACGTGGTTACTGTTGTTAGTTCGTTTAATAATTTACTGTTTTACGCCACAAGTAACGGTTTTATTTATTAAAAGAGAGATAAAATACTTAATATTTAACTTTAACTCTTACTTATATTGCATAGCTGTGCAAATATGAGCAGAGACACTCACATAAACATCTAAGAATACATTACAGATGTTATACGTAAAGATTCACAACGGTGGGGGGGAGGGGGAGTGGGGGGGGGGCATGGTAATCGTTTATTGTAATTTTAAGCTTGCGATGCTTTCTTTCTTCCTTTTATTTTAATTAAAAAACATACTCAATAAGTATTGTTCTTGAGGGAAAGAAAAGAAAACTTATTGCATTGCTTTTTGCTTTTTATTGTTTTGTTCGGTTGGAAGATTGAAAGTGAACGCTTGACATCTAGAACGTGCGGAAGTGGTGTAAATGTCATAACTTCGAAACAAAGAGACTTTAACCGAAATCCTCTCAATGAATATTAACCGTATTATATAATTCAAGATAAGAAATTCCGAAATTCAACCTCCCGCAAGATATTATATAACTTTTAAACTAAACAACTATGGAAAACAAGTATAGAACATTTACATTTACAATTGGTAAAAAAGGTCGCACATCGCCTCCACTCTAGCAGTTTAGTAAATTTTCCTTTTTGACTGCTTTGACATCTCGCCCAATAAAATAGTTGTGAATTTCATTGTTAAAATTTTAGAAAATATACAAAATTTTTTTTTCTACTGCGTCCGTTTCATAAAGAAAAGAAGGAAACTTATCCTTTTGGGATGAATCTTGGGTAAAGGGATCCGAGCATAAATAATGTGAACCAATCTTGCTCAGAGAGTCAACAAATTTCTACTTACTTACTTCAAATAAATAACGGACTCATGGATAACTCGGTCCAGATTAATTTGTACAACAGACCGCATTGATGGATGGTTTATGTAATTTTGAAAATTTTTACATTCTTTATAGGCGCTATCTCGGAAGGCTTAGCGTGGGCTATTGCCACGAAGGCCGTGCATCTTTCGAAAACATCTGAGAAGCGAAGAAGCTTCTCTAACACTTCTGTTTCGTTATAGATTAAACATCCGATTCCAGGGTAACTACGTATCGGGCGAACTATCCTCGTCCGATTTGGTCCAACCACATCTACAAGAAAACTGTTGTTAGTACTACCAGTATAATGATCTGCCCGGTCTGGCTAAACGTCGTATCAAAACATGAACAACTCTAATTGCTTTCAATTAGATCCTATAACTTCAAACGGATGACTTTAGAGAAAAAAATTTGTCGTGAGATAATAAAACGTACAGATGAAGTTACTGTACTTAGAACCAGTTTACGCTATATGCAGAGACATAATAGCTTTATTTGGCGTTGCAAGGCCGTACAAAACCATATTCGCTTATTTAAGGTGCCAGCCCCAGATCGAATTCTTGTCGGATTTGAAGATTGATGACACGTGAAAACAGAGTGAAAACAGAGTTCACACAACGGCCAGACTTGCAGCTAAAAAGACTCCCGCTGAAGCACTTTTCCCAATTAATCGAAGGAAGGCTTCTTAGAAAATGCGACAAAAGATTCTTGACAACCATGGTGCGGAACCGCCTGTGGTAAGATCTATTCTGCTAGAGATTTTTAAATAATCGAGATGACTGTGATGCTCGTCAACCCACCTATCACTTCTTTGAAAACAGACCTCTTCTGACACATTCCCTATAATTATTTATGGCAATACTTTCGTCGTGAGACGGACATGTGATCTGTCCACAATTTATGTTGTTATTAGGGTTTGTAACAAGACGACGCAATCTCAAACTGTTCTTCAATAGGAAAATATGATGCGTTTCTTTTCCTGTCTTTTGGTCGTTGGAATATTGTTTAGAGAAGTCGTTACATTTGAATCAAAGCTAATCGATGTCTAGTTGTCTGTTAGATCAAAACGATCTGTTAGATCTAAAAATTGTGTACATTTTTGTATTCTACACTTCTCGCTTAATCATTAAGCGATCAATGAGGCTAAAATTTATTCTCACCTTCGATGGGCTTGGGAAAAATATTGAATTTCATGTATAACCGAGACAATGGGAAAGTTTTGCACTTACCGGAATCCTGGTTAAGATGATTGCCCGTATATTCATTCCGTTTTGCAACGTTAGCGCTGTTAAGCATACATTATGTACATATGTATGCATTCATATTAGCAAGATGTTCGATATGTTCTTCTTCTGGGTAAATATTTACCCAGTTCGCATAATTGTTAACACGTGACCTTTTAAAAATACTCACGACGTGACCTATCACCATGTGAACGAAACAACAACAACAACAACAACAACAACAAAAATGATCAAAGTGTCATTTCGTTGACAAACGTAAACACTTGAAAACATCATAAACAAAAAACCGATAATAACATGAAGAACATGAAGAGCATGAAGAACATGAAAAGCATGAAGAGCAAGACAAGTATATTAAGACGAAGTTATGAAGTTAAAAATCGTACTAATCCTGCGTGTATTAGAATTTTGTTTAAAATTCAGTGCAGACAATTAATCGTGTAATGAAAGGAAAGGAAGCTTGAGGGGTTGTTTTGCTTTGTTAAATTCGCATCTCACACATCTCTCTTTTCACACTCTGCTCGTGTAAGTAGCTAAGTATTAACTACTGATTAACTGATATTGTTGTGTGTTATTACAATTTTTCCTATGCCTATTGTTATCTTCATCTCAATTTGAAAGACGAAAACTTATTTATGAGACTTTTTGTCGCATTGCACATGGCGTTGCTTTGCCAACTTAATCAAATTAATATTGTGACGTGACTTTTTTTGACGTCAATTTTATCGAGTTTTTTATGATTTGCAACATATTGCCGCTGCCGTTGCGCTTATGAACTTAAAAACAAAAAAATGTTTATAGAAACAGCAGGTACTCTTTATAGTGAAAAGTAAAGCAAAGCTGAGAAATCCACATGCGCTTGATATAATGGAATATGTGTTGACTCAACCAAGTCGACTCTTTGATGCTCGCGATTAAACCAATGCATTAGACTTGTGAAACAGTCCATTTAATGTGCGAGTGTCCATTGTATAACAGGCTTCATGGCTGCATGAGCCTTTGAGATAGTTATGCCTAAAATTTTTATCAAGTTGGAGATCAAAATTTTCCAAGAATTTTAAGGTAAATCTTTTCGTCTACTTTGAGGGCAATATTTAAAATATATATTTTTATAAGATTCCAGTCAGTTATAAGAACTGCGAGTTTTGTAATTTGTGCTGGGCCCTCGCTCGGCGGATCTCCAGAGTCCTGTTACAGGAAATTTCCTTTTCTTGGGAGAGATCGGAAACTAGATGAACGGCATTTAACGTAGATTTCTTGAACGCACGTCTTAGTTGTAGTTGAGCAGAAGTGCTCACAAAAATTATAATTATAATCATATATATAGTAGACGCGTGGTTGTTTGTTCTTCAAGGGATGTGTTACCGATATTTATTTGCATGGATACGTGTTAGTATTCATATCGATTGCGAGCGCATTGCATATTAGCGTGGCCTGAAGATCAATCTCCGATGTCTTTTGCTGCGGCGAACCAAGTTTCAACAACTACAAAAGAATACTCCAACTCCACGCGTACCCTTCACCTTTCCGAAAAAGGTTAATATTGATAAGAGGATACGTTCTAAAACTTAAGCGAATACGTTATATATAAATATCGTAAAAATTCATTTATTTGGTGTCAGTTAACCGAAATGCAATTTGTTTTGCATTGGACTACTTTAGACCCAATGATTGTCGGTTGTTCCGAAAAGCTTTCTCCTCAAAACAAACGTTTCAACATTTTTATTTGAAAAACCTTGAAACGGCCAATTCCTTGATTGATTCTAATCATTTGATTTCCACTCTCCATTTTCTGTATTTTTAATATCTTTTTTTCTCATTTCATGATTATTGTATGATTAACCGACGAAATGGACTCCAAGTTTAAACCGATAAGAAAATTGCCTTAGGCTGTGGCTGAATATTCTATAACCACCACCTTCATCTTAAAAAACCCTGGAAAAATTAAATTTGGATACTCTGTAACATTGAGAGAGTGCGGTCTATTTTTTCCTTCTTGTTATACAAGGAGGGATCATAGGGATAGGATCAGCTAAAGGGTATACATACATGCAAATTCTTAAACCCAACGGCGAAGGGCGAGGGTATATTTGTCACTTTGTCGAAATGTTTCCAACACCGAGAAGCAAGCTTCAAAATGCCTATATAATATATAAAATTTTGACCAGTGGCAAATTCAAAATGCACCGAATTATAAGCGCCTGTTTTTCTGGTCATCTCTCTGTCCAACTGTGGGTGCAGTATGTGTACTAAACGTTTTCCCCGAAACGTGAAAATGAATATGCCGGCCGCCTTCAAATTTAAGGAAAGAAGCAGAAAATTACACAAATCGGCCAAAGGAGACGCTTGTAGTGCAAAATAATCTGAGAACATCCTTGCCTGCTCATAACCTACGACAGATAAGCGATAAAAATTTCCTTTATATTCCGCAAAAATAGAAAAGATCAGTCACGCCCATTTAATATTATAAAATATGAAAACTTCGTTTCTTCTTTTCCTTTTTAGTCTTCTTTAGGATAACATTGGTGGATGTAAAGCCAACTCCGCGATTCCAGCCAGGAATAATTTTCTTCCTTATCTCAAATAAATAATTAAATAAACAAAAATGTATTCGTAGTATAGCATTTTCCTTATTAAGCTTTCCGGGCAATTGTTACATAACCTGCATCTCATATAAGACGTCCTTTTCGCTTATCAACAAAGCATGAATCGCTTCAAGTAAGAAGGATCCGATAGATTCCAGTCTTTACCGTCAGTATTAACAAATGAGATTCACATAATAATATGTTATTATAAAGATATTTAAACTTTTTCTATGAAAATTTTGTTTGCCTACATTATGTGTGTGTGTGTGTGTGTGTGTGTTTGTGTGCTGTTTATTCTCATTATAGTAAACATTTATCTCAATCATTTTGTGATTGTTGCCTATGTTTTAATAATATATTCGTAGTTCGCCTAAGTTGGGCGTTTTCTCTCACTATTATACATTTTTCTACAATGAACTGACTCTTGCGCGGCAGAAGGCAGGCAACAATTTTTCTATTTGTGTGAGTGAACGTAATTTAATATACGACACGCGTTCCAATTACATTTCTGCGATTAATTGCTGATAAGCCCGAAGTACATTTGAAAAACTCAAACCGACCCTTTCGTCCGTAAAAGTCGCAATTAAACTCAAGAAAGTCCTTTAATTTTTAGAGGAAGGAGAGGTGAACGATAAGTTTTAAATTATGAGTCAATTTTATCAACAATTTACAATATTATGCGCAATAAAATAATAAACCGAAATGTAGGCTAAAGCGATCAACTGATTAAGAGTTGAGTGAAAACCGGAAGGATCATTAGTGCGAGGTAACCTTAGTTCACTTAGACAATATGTTGTTCAAATTTTTTTTTGCAATCGGTAATGTAACCCTTTTAAGCGTCTTGTCACCGTAAAGCCACATTATCTTTATTTCAAGTTGAAGAGCAATCTTACTGTATATGTTCGGTGCGGTAGCGAACCTACAACACCAGCAGTCAAACAATTCCCATGCGAAAAACACACCGAACAAAAACTAATATGGAAAACACGTTTGTTTCATTCGATGGAAACGCCCAGGTCGGGGAATTGAAAATTGAAAGGAATTAGAAACAACAACTGTAAGGTCAAGGAAAACCTTTGTAATATTAATCGAAATAAAAGGCTTTGCAGTTGTGTAGCTTTGGCAATCCTAAGCATATTAACCCGTACGATGGAATGTTTGAAAGAGGACAGTCCACAAGTAATTAAAACGTAAGAAGCCTTGTAATTCAGTTGCCTTTGTTAATTCAGTCGACAGCAAAATTCAGAAACTTCGAGCCCACTGGCTATGAAAATTCAGGTGATGTTTATTATGAAGAAGATTTATCGAAAGCAGCAGCACGCAATAATTATTAAATACGCGTCGCCTTTTGGTCAACACATCGTTGATAGAGTCAAAACAAATTGGGGAGAACTTGACATCGCTAAAGAATTCAAACATTGACCAAAAAGAATTTTTGGACCTTTTGCTGGACCTACGGCTGGATACAAAAGGATGCTCGATGTCTTGGCGCCTTATGGGCTAGTTATGCAAACGTTAATGAATTGAATTTCCTTCTGCGAATCGCCCCTAAAACGAAACGAAACTGAGACATTTTTGAAAGCATTAATAGCGGGTGAAAAAAATTGGGTCACAAACAACGATAAGGTGGGGTTTAAGAAGGATGAGCATACGGTAACGATAGGGGCATCCGGATGGTCACCACTTGAAAAAATTCCTTATATTTGGTGGAATTCGAAGGGATGTTTATCTTTCTGAAGTAAAATCTCCTTGAGACACGATGGCTTAATAAATGGTTTTCCGGGATATGCGGAAAATCCAGGGACAAGGTGTCCTACGACCACATATAGTCTGATAAAGCCCAGCATTATATAATCTCGGAGATCAGGTTCCCCAAAGCGGATTTTTTGACTGTGTATAATGCATTACACGTGAGAATACCGAGGAACCCCTAATGTGACTGCTGGGTACAGCACTTCGTTGTGTATTGTGGTCGCTGTAGATATCTCGAAATTTCGTGAGGATATTAAATAATGAGATGTTAGGCAGATCTCGACGCCTACCAGGAGATGTGCAAAGCGGATCATACCTATTTTCTCTTTCCGGGATCTCAGGAGTAATATGGCTACTGGTGGAGATTGTACTACACTCAGGAGGAACTCAGTTATCGTGTATCAAATTAAGACGTTGTGTCGGGAGACCCCATTGGATAAAACACAAGCACACACGTAAAACTACCATAAGTATTCACCACGACAATATCCGACTGCACTTATTTGCTATTACCCTTTATTTGTTACAACTCGATTCGATAAAATTGAAGGAATTTAATTCGGAAGTTTTGGTGTATTCGCGGTGGAACTTGGCCCGTCCGACTTTCATTTGTTTTGCTCTATCAATGGGAGTAAAACTGACTTTAAAACATCTCTACGAAAATGAATTGGTTTTTGTGACTAAAGACGCCATATGTCCTCCATTGATGGCGTAACGTTTTCACCAGAAAAATTTCAACTGCTTTTCTACCAAAATGACACATACTGCGTCACGAGCTTGTTGCTTCACAAACTATATAGAGCAGTAGTACACGCAATTGTCTTTTTACACGAATTTTTTTTTACACGTATTTTTTGGGAACGTATCTATCGTGTAAAAAGAGAATTAGGTGTATAAATATAACAAAATAATTAAACAAAAATTAGCCGTTAAATGACATTTCGTTCCCATTTTAACGCATAGTTTCTTTAGCGGTCCTTAGGTCTTATTTGTTCTTGGTACGATTAGTATTTTAAAAAAAACATTAATCCTTTTAAGTTTTTTTTAGTACGCATTTCGTAAACACGTGTCACTTGCCGCAAATCCGATAAATTCAATCAGTCAAACTATAAAGACCTACAACCGATAATAAAAAATTGCATCAAGTTTCCGTAACATAACTGTTTGTTTAAGTTGTAGACTTTCCTTCCTTCACTCACTTAACGCTCTTCCTGTTCCATTAATTAGTGCATTTTATGTCAGCTTAATGTCTACATAACATTTTTTTACTATGATAACAAGCACAACTGAAAACGTTTCCAAGAAATGAGAAAAGAAAGAAATTATGCAGCATTCGTGTACAGAGAATGCAAGACGGACGTGTGCCCAAGATCAGGTTACAGACCGACATGATGCGCCGTGTACTTTTATTTCTTTCACTCCACTATGAGCATGCAACTGAAATTCTTTTCAAAATTAGCGATGTTTCCCGTTTAGCTCTGATTCTCTGAAAATTAACTTATAACGCGGTTTCCTCCTATTTGCCATTGTAGTTGTGGTTGGTTTTTTACACTCATTTCAAAGAAAAAAACTGAGTGGGGTGTCTTTTCATTGTTGTTGTAATTTTTGCTTTGCTTTACTGTAACAATGCCACAATAAAATTCATGTTTATGTTACGTTCACTCATGTAACCATATATTCCTTTAGAGACTATAGTTAACCTTTATAAACTTAATTTTTGATATCGTTTTTATTCGAGTTTCATGGCAAAGGAGATCGTCGTTGTCGAGTTGTTACTTCCTTTTGAGGCAAGTGTTCCCTTAAGCAAGTAAACTTTTGCTCGCCACTTAGCAAAGACCTATTCTTCGGATTAACATTTTTGAACTGCACCATATATCGTGTGTCATAAAGGAATACGCCGCTCTTTGACTGCCGCTTCTTTAACAATACGAATAACTGAGACAATGAGTGCGACGAAGGAGAGTTTGGAACATTTGCTTTTAATTAAACAAAAATTACTCTGTTTACTCTTACAAATAAATAAAGTGACTTAAATGATACGCAGGTCGATTGATCGACACCAAAGTCAGATTCAGGTTGTTCATATATATAGAGTTTCCCAAATCCTTTGCAAAGCAAAACTGGCTTTAGTCATTCGTTACGAAAATAGTGAAACTATCGCAGAAAATTTTCGATCATCGTCAAGTTACTCTTTGTGAATTCAGTCAATAAATTCAAACTTTCCAGACGGGTCGATGATTAGAAGGCTCTAACTTGTAGTCGTTCCCCCAGATCAGCTGAGAATATCGCTGCTTATAGTGCGGCTCAAACCGAAGTTTGTCGATTTCAAGATAATAACAAGAATTTTGATTATCACAAAGCAGTTTACACGCAGATCATGCACAACAATGCGCACATGTTGATTGGACGCGGGATATACATAATCAAGATCATGGTTCTATAAAAAAGGATTATTCTCACTAATGGGGATGGTTTTTTCTGCCTGGTTTCGTAAAAAAACAAAACCATCGCTTGTGGGACCCAAGATGAGAGAAAAAAAACCAGATTATAGCGCTTGAAGCTGTCGGTGTAATTGGACCATATTGTTGTCATTGATTATTATTTTTATTTAATCAATTATTAAGCATTAAACAATTGAGTTAAAAAACAAAAATTGCATTATCAATTACCATTAATTAAGATTAAAATAGATTTGTCGTCCCAGTAAAAAAAAAAAAAAATAGCTAGATAGGATAACTCGAGCAATTATTCAGTGCTGAAAATATTACACCTAACTATATAATTACCAATTACACGTAGGATTATAAAAATTTCGGGATTACTACAATAAACTTATACACACAAAAATGGACTTGCGGTATTAAGCGGTAACCAGTTCCAGTTTACAAAGGGTAGTTGTCCTTGGCCTTGATAAAAAGGACTCTTAAATATTTATGG
>CCAG010014195.1:0-18370 GCA_001077435.1 Glossina morsitans morsitans
ATTTATATTTATATATACATATATATATTTATATATATATACATACATATAGATGTGTGGATACGAACGGAGCTATGTTTACAAGACGCAGTATGGTAAACTTTTATCTTAAATTCGTTGTATGTAAACATTCACTTAAATTTGTTTTATGAACATAAGTTAATAAATTTAAATAAACGTTTCTACCGGAATGCATTATTATTATGTGTTTTACAATTTGATAATTGCATGTCCTGGTTTTAATCATGATTGAAGACATACATAGGTCGTTCAGAAAGCAACGAGAATTATTTCTCATACTTGAAATTAGGATCTTCTCTATATCATATATATTATGTGGGGTTATGTGTGGGATACCACTTCGGGCAAATGGCCTCCATGCCTTTGCTGGCGCATACGGGCTCTTTTATCGAAATTCTGATCACTGAAACGAGGGACTGCGCAAACATGGATTGACCTCATCCAGGAATGTTAAGACCACATGTCTTTTCCTTCAATATCACCCAATTTAGGCCGACAAAATTGAGTAGCTCCAGTAACGGTCATTATGGAACCAACAGTCGCAATTCCGAAGAAGTACGGTCCAATGATACTTCGTTCCCAAAATCAGCAAAAAACAGTGACGCGTTGCGGATGCATTTATTTTCCGATAATCACCTGTGGATTCTTCGGCGTTTTCGACGATTAACGAAGCCATCAAGGCGAAAATGAACTTCATCGCTTAGGATGATTTTATTCGAAAAATCGGCATTCACTTGTTGATGGTCAATAATTCCTCCAACGAGCTCTTTTCGTTGTGCATGTTCATAAGGGTTCAGTTCTAGACAGCTTCTTGAAATTTTCAAATCTTGCCCACGACAACAAATGAATGTTCCTTGGTTTTCACAAACACACTTACGCACTACTTTTATGTCAACATTTGCAAACTTTGTTGTTGGATGGCCAGCGATTGATTTAGCCCTCTTCTTAATTTTTCAATTACTCTCTTTCCAGTTGACGAAGTTAAATCATATTTTGTACGAAATTTGCGAACTGCGACCGTCAAACTTTCATTGAAATATTGCTCAACAATGAAAACGTGCTTTGACCCAAGGACGACCGCTATTGAAAATGGTTCGAATCGGTCCATTTTTTTTTGAGTCCTAACAAACGTTATCCATATCACACATCGCAAACTCTTATATGGAGAGAAGGACTAACATTCCAATATGCGGACTTTCATGAAAATTATGGCTTTGCATGAAAATAAGGTGTACTTTTTGGTGTATTATTACCAAGACGGGCGAATAACTGCACTCGGCGAAGTGGTGTAGGATATGTAATAGCCGGCGTTGCCGCACAATTTAAATCGCGCGTAAATTTTGTGACACCCTTCACAATTAGAACGCTAAAGGATTGCTTCGCAGTTAGTAGTCTTCGGTTTGGTTCGACATTTCGCCTTCCTTCCTTATTTAAGGATTTTGACTTTGAAATATAAGAAAAAAGCCCAGGCAGCAAATTTGCAAATTTAAAAGAGAGGAAGAGAGAAGGAGGAAGGAGATTTGGGTATCGGTAAGAATTGCTAGAAAATTGCATGACATATTTTATTCCCATTTATTCCATGTTCATAACATTGTTAGTTAGAAGGTCGATTTGCAAGAGACCTGCTGTTGCTTAACACTACAAGTACCGAGCACGTCATTTCGATCCTTTCAGACGATTATAAACCATGTAATGTTCCATCCCTTTTTTTTGTGATTTTTATTTATATGCAGATATTTTCTACGTGGTCTAGTGTTCGAGATGTCGATGACATATACCTGTACAAGCGGGAAGAGTTACTCTGAGATTAAGAAAGTGACATTTATGTGCACTTTCGCAATATGAAAGAAACTGAAGCAACCGCACAAAAGGCCCATATATTTTTCATAACTATGTCTATAATCTTCGATCCCGTGAAAATATTTCCGAAAACCTATGATCCAAATGCTCGTCAGAACTAGGTTTACATTCGGTCCAAAAATTGTCACGATCCACTTTTTAATACGGTCGCAGTTTGCGATTAAAATTCTAATTCCGATTTACTTTCAGTTTAGCCCCTTCTTATTCTTACACATGCCAGCATTTCTTCCGCCCAACCGCAAATAAATTCGAAATAAATTGGTATTCAAATATTATCATCAATAGTTGATAAATGAGTAAACCAATCGAGACTCTCTTTAGACAAAACATGCAGGTAACAGATTTTCCGAAATATGTTCACAGGATCAAAACTTATAGGTTGTCTTAGTTTCTTATTTTCTCATGGCGAGCATGCATATAGTCACATGGCAACGCTTTTTCGATCAAGGAATGTCTTTGCCAAACTTTTTGTTTGCTTCTTTCGTTTCTACGATTCTGGCAAGTCAACAAAAACAGGAGACCAATACAACCCTGCTTTTGGTGGCGATAGGTGTATGCAAAACATTGATGGTTCTAGTGTTAAATTAATTAGTTTTAATATTATTATCAAAGGTCTGTTCCTACTGTTTTCAAGCCTTCATTGCACTTAAATCAAGTTTCTCCTAAAACCAATAGTAATCCTTTGCTGTTCGCCGAGTATGCCAAAAATGTGCTTTGCATTGACAAAATGTTACAACTGTCTATTTGCCCCTGCAGTCTTTATATTGATTCTAATACAGGCAAGAAGGTTGAACTTGATATACGACATAGGACATGTTTGAAAATTCTCATCAGATTTTGATCAACCTATGCAAACTTCTATGTTGACATTACTAGAGAACGTAAAAACTTTCCTTGTTACTGTGTATTTGAAAATTCTCGTTAGTTTTTGATCAACTTGTGTTGACATTACTGCTCAGAGAACATAAGAACTTTCCTCGTTACTGTATATTTGAAAATTCTCGTTAGTTTTTGATCAACCCATGTAGTCTTGTTGACATTACTGATCCAAAAAAGTTTCCATTTTACTTTTTACTGTCATTTTGAAAGACGCATTGCAGACATGCCTGGACATATTGCATTTGCTTTCATTCCGAATGAATAAGTACGTGGACCCTTTGTCTCAGGCTTCTCAATCTCATGTCAGTGATTAAGAGAGATTTTCCAAATTTAAATTTTGGAAGAAACCCCCTCTGCTAAAAAGAAAACAACTTGATAGGGTTTGCTTTACAAAGTCTTCTTGCACATGCTTGCAATGCATTTATTTAGGATTTAACGAGAAGACTAATACAAATCAAAATCGTTTCTATTTATTGATTTTGTCAGCCTTATTGACTATCTTTTCCAGATTGTCACGTAATATACGTAATTCACTCAAGGTTTGAGGGTTCATGTCTTCCAAAATATCTGCTTCAACTGCATCAAGCTTTTTCGGGCGCATTGACATCGCGCCATCCCGCAAAGGTATATTGACATTCGCAAATCTATCGGGCAATGTCTGAGCTATTACTGGGCTGCCATATTTCGACACAATCATTTCTCCTGGCTTAGGCCAACGCATAAAGACAATTGACGACGATACTGACTGTCCCTCAAGGCATATTTTGCGCTTACGTTCGACGCTATGAATTCGACTATGATTAGACAGCATTTCATTTCTGGCTCCATGCTCCATGCCAATTGAAGAAGAGTGTTCATCACAAGCTGAACGACTTCGCCTCGGGCGTCTGCCGCGAGCTGAATTTGACGGTACTGGTAAACGAAAAATTTTCTTTGCTTGTTGTTGCGCAACAGTGCCCGATTTTGCAGAGGCTGTACTATCCAAACTGCATGGCCTCGAAATGTCCTCTGTAAGATACCCTTCGTCCTTAAAACTAACAGACTTATTGCTTTGCATTGGAATTAAATGAACCGGTTCACCTAATGGGGCATCTTCTAAAGTATTTAAGTTTACTTTTAGAAGGTCACCCATTTTCATTTTCAAAAGTTTAGTGCTTGTTCGTTGTCGCAACAATTTTAGTTCACCGTCCCATTCTTCCATGAAAGCTTCTATATCATTATCCATATCAGCGCAATAACCATCAAATGTGCTTTCAAATTCACGTATTTTTTCGTCACGAATTTGAGATTCGCGATAGCGTTTCAAATTTTTGTTTATTTTAGTCCGCGGCATTTTTTCTCCTTTTGCTTACTTTTTTTTTGCAATTAAATAATGAAGTTTAACTATACAAGTTTTCCCGCCTACTTTGTTATTAAAAAAATAATTTTTTGGTGAAGTGTTTTTTAAGGCCCTTTTTAACGAAACCGAACGAATATTCATTTTAAAAAGTACAAGCTTGACCCTAATCTAATATATAAATAATCTCACTATTACTAACAATAAAAGCTTCAAGTTGCACAATAACCGCGGGCTACGTTCATTTTTAATTTATGATTTGAAAAATGCTCAGTCGAACGCTCTGTAAGAAGCTTCAACTATTTTTTATGGGCCGAGTTCGACTATTTTTAAACTGTTGCTCGTTACTCGGAAAATGCTGTATTTTTCTACATTTACTTTACGAAACACTTTGCTCTTTATGTGCATAAAAATCGACCATGCCCACGCAAAGTTACAAGTGATTAAATTTAATTTTTTTCTTCAATTTGTTGAGTTTTTATGCTTATTACTATTTTGTACTTTTCTGCCTGAAAATGGGTTTATTCTAAACAGATTACGATATACATCGTGACCTGACGGATCAATTTTTTCTTAATAATACCAGCGATATGGGTAACAAATAAAAGATCTTTGAGAGTAAAAGGCGATAAAGTAAGTGTGTTGATTCTAAATCAATTGTGATAGATGTCAGGACATGGTGCATAAATTTTTTTTTAAAAGTCGCGTCAATATGGATATCGAATAAAAGAATTTGGAGATTGTAATGCGAAAAGCTAAGTGTATCTTAACATATCTTTAATAAGGAGATCTTAATATATCTTTAATAAAGATTACAATGCTTTCTATCTTATTTACAAATAAGAAAACTTTTAATAAAGCCATGCACACCATAAGGTAAGAGAAAAAAAAAATATAGTAAAAAATGAATGAGCGAAAAGTAAAAAAACTTTAATACGCAGCAATGAAGACGAAAGCTGTAAACAGACCATAAATGCCTTGATGATGAAGAGTTTATGAGAGAGAAAATAAACAAGAAAACTATATTTGGTCGTGATCGACCAAATTACGCCCATCATCGTAATCGTAACAAAGACAAAAAAGTAAAAGAATTAAATTTTCATGCTCTTTGACATGGAAAGTTTTCGTCGCATGGGCGCGTGGGCATTGTAGGCGTGTCCTTACAAAAGTTGAAGTCACTTTCAAATTATTTTTCAAATTTGTTCATTTTCGCTAAGGGGAAAATGTTTACTACAAATAGCACACAGTTGCGCAGACAGGCAGATGGACAGACGAGCAGACGGGCATGTTTAGGTGCAATCAAAATTTGAAACTGGCGCAGAATTTATTAACTTTACAGTTTTGGAAGCTTGTCTCTGCGCCTTTGATACACTATGGAAGTGAGTAGGCGTGCTCAATTTTCCCATTTTTGTACAGATGCTACAGCCTCGTCCATAGAATGTGCATTTAAATTTTTGCACATTTATCTGTTATGGGTTACGAGTAATGAGCAAAAAATCAATTTTTTATTCCTTTTGAAAAAGAAAGGTATTCTCAATTTATGTGGTCCTGTGAGCGTATCCTTTGACCGATTTAGACTATTTTCAAAACCAACTTAGGTACAAAAACTTTCAACATTTCTCCAAATTTAAAGTCGATAGATTCATTTTTGTGACGTAAGAGAATGTTTGTAATAAGCATTACATAGTCGGAAAGAGGGATAACCAGGTAGATCAACAGACGGACATGTTTAAATCGGTTTACAATTTGATGCTGATCAAGAATATATACACCGTTTGGGATCTCTGATGTTTATCTCTGGATGTTACAAACGTTTTGAAAAAGTGAATATATCCCACATCCGTCGGTGATGGGTATAAAAATTAGTTTACAGCAACGACTTAGTGAAGACTAAAGGTCATTCACATAAGCGTATAGAAACAAGTAAGAACCTTATAGTTGGACAAGGCCGACCTTTACTTACCCTACACCACATTATCTAACAATATTCATATTTTTATTGTAGAACACAAAAATTATATCTTGTTTCTATACAAACACAAATTTACATGGACAGACATCAGACAGATAGACGGACAGACAGGTTTAGATCAATTCAGATAATGAGTCTAAATCGATCGCCACAATAAAAGTTAGGTCCACCTTAAGCCCTTCTGCGTGTTACATACGACCGCACTAAGTTAATACCCTGTCCCACAAATGGTGTAGAGTATAAAAATATAAAGATAATCAACATCCTATGTTTATGGAGTGAATATTTACTTTCTAAACGTAAACAAGAATTTTTTCAATTACATTAGAATAAGAAAGTTTGAAAAAGATTTGGAAAACGGAAAACTCTTAGTAAAGTAAATGTCAACGCATTTATCCATCACTACAGTATTTGTTATGTATACAATTTTCCAGACAAGTTTTCAATACAATACTACACAACACATATTTATACCCTACATAGCTTGTGATACAGGGTATATTAAGTTAGTGCGGTCGTATGTAACACGTAGAAGGTTTCAAGATAGACCCACCTTTTATTATACCGATCGATTCAGGGTCATTTTCAAAATCGATCTAAACCCGTCTGTCCGTTTGATGTCGGTCCACGTAAATTTGTGTTCAAGCTACAGGTTGCAATTTTTGACGTATTGCGGTGAAATTTGTTACAGTGACGTGCTTTGACCCAAGGGCGAACGAAAAATGGTTCGGATTGGGCCACTTCTTTGGCCACTCCCCTTATAACGTCCTATTATGAACAATCGTTATATGTAAAAAAACTGTAATTTTCAAAACTTCTTATCGAAAGTGGCTAAGTAGTCAATATTTGGGCATTCTCAATTGGTATGGAAACTTCGACCCTGCTGGAGCAATCCTTTAACCCTCTCATATAGCGAAAACTGAAGTTCATACCACAAAAGGGTATAATTTTCAATGCCGCTTGATGAAAATTATAACACAATAGTGGTTTAACATAAAAAAATTAACTGTATCAAATTTGGACCATCTCGACCTATTTTTTTTTGACCTTACCCTAATAGGGATTTTTACGAAATTTAACTCTTTCTAAATTTTCATATGTGGCGATAAAAATTGATCCATAATATTACAGTAATCTCATACAAAAATGGACTCTACAAAATTCGAAACATCTACGCTCTGCCTATTTAAGCATTAGGTTACATATTGGGACCGCTTCTCCGTAAATACGCGCTTGGAAAATTTGGCTTTATATAAAAACAAGATGTAATTTTTGTGTTCTATAATAAGAATAAAAATTGTGTTAGACAATTTGCTTTAGGGTATGTAATAGTGGGTCTTACCGCGACTATAACATTCTCACTTGATTTTCGTTGTTTCTCTTTTCTCTATCGTTCGCTTATTTTTTTTTTTTTTTTTAGTAAAGAAACTTTTGTTATACAATTTGAAAATTTCTTATCATTTTCAAACAAGTGACGAAAGACAGCTTTTGCATGTTAAACTACTACTTTGTTGTGCCCTCTGTAGCGTTTGAGATAACGTGTACACGTTCTTGTTCAAAGTAATATTCCATATAAGTCACTTGTAGGAAAGCAATCGAGTATCATAAACCGAAGAAGGGTTCGCATCCCACGACAGCTCAATAACGAAAAACGCAAACCGGCCCCAGATCCTAATAATTCACAAATTCATTGAAAACGTTGATGAGCATAGCTTCATAATCAGGACGGATGGACAATATAATGAGCGCTTGCATTAAATTTGATCACTTTTTCACTAGGGAAAAAGGAGTTTGTACAGTTGTTCTTCAAAAAGTTGGGGTCACTTTCAAATTTTGCAAATGTTGTAAGCAATATTTTCATTTTTGCAAACAAGAGTATGTTTGCCACAGATGTTACACAGTTGACCAGACTAACAGATGGACAGATGTATTAATGTCCGTGCGAATTTGAAACTGGCTAGGAGTTTATATGCTTTATGGGACTTTTGAAGCTGGCTTATGCGCGTTATAAAGTAATTGAAAAAAAAATTAAATTTTGATACACTTAAGTATTGAGTAGTCCAGGCCGGTTTTTTCCATTTGGTAGAGATACCGTAACATCGCCCATAGAACGTATGTCCAAAAGTTTGTAAATGTAGCTGCTATGGTTTATGAGTAACGAGCAAAAAACCAATCTTTCGTTCCTTTTGAAAAAGAGAGTTGTTCTCAGTTTACATGGTACCGTGGGCTTGTCCTTCAACAGATTTGCCCCATTTTTAATACCAATCTGCGTGCAAGAACTTCTAATGTTTCTGCGAAATTTAAAGCCGATAGCTTTATTTTTGCGGCCAGAATAATGTTATTACATTCTGGACGAAGAGACGGAAATACATAAATTGATTTAGAATTTGATACTGATCAAGATTATATATACCTTGTGCCGTCCCCGAAGCTTCCTTCTGGGCTTTACAAACCTTTTCATCAAACGCATGTATCTCTAACCCTGCGGTGATGGGTATAAAAACAAGCCTCCTTTTGGAAAAGAAAATTAATTTTAACAAAATAATATATTGAATTTATATTACGTTCTGTAGCTGATTTAAGAATGTTTAAAGGATTAGCTGTGATACTTTTAACAAAAGAAAAGTTTAGGAAAGGAAGACTTCGTTAGGATGCATTGGTGTATTGCATTTTCAATAATCGAATTTTTTATTCCATTTTCCATATTAAAACAAGTGAAAACATTATAGTGGGGCTAAGGCGGCTATTAAATACCCAACATCACATTGCCTAACACAATTCTTATTTTATATCTTCATGGAACAAAAAAATTATATCTTGTTCCTATATATCCTCGCGAATAAAGTCTTACTTTCTGAAAGAACGGTTTACCTAAGAGGTTCAAAAGTTTAGGAACGAGTTCAAAATTCAGTTCAGTTAATCATATATCAAACTATTGTTGTGGATCAATTTTCGTCACAACATACTAAAATTTAGGCTTTTCTGCTCAATAAAAGATAAATTTTCGTGAAAATCTTTATTGGAGTAAGAGTCGAAAAAGAATAAAATAAGCCTCAACGTAGCCACTTTTGTTGAGAAATTTTTAAAGTTCCAATTTTTTTCCATTCAACGACTTTTTAAAGTAGAGTGTTATATGAGGATGGAAAGTGGACCGATCCAAAACATTTTTAATAGCAGCCATATTTGGGTGAAAGTATGTCAGTGCATTAGATTTCATCAAAATATCCCAAAAAGTGTGACAGACATCAGACGGACAGAAGGACTGACAAGCTTAGATCGACTCTGAATCGTTGAATACTGATATATATATTGATACAAATATATATATGCATATACCCTTCTGGATATATACGGCAAGCGCAAACCGAATATACCCTGCACCACAAGTGGTGTATAATTAATGAAAAGAAATAAAATCCAATTAAGAGGAAAAATGCTGAAACCGCAGAATATGTTAGTTATTTCAAATTCAAATAAAGTAAAAGATAACTAAAAAGATTCTTAAAGGAATAAGCTTTTATTTCATTTCATCGCTACTTATTGTAGGTGAACCGACCCTACGTGGTGGCAAAATAACCAAATTAACCAGCCTTCATAATGTTGGCTATGCTCATATATCCTTGATTTAAAACGTCCTATATATCGGAAAAATGAATGAAATTTTTCTGTTTTATTTCTTCATTGAAAATTAAAAAAGTGATATGAAAATATAACCTAAAATCCATTGCAAAAAAAAATGATCGCTATCTGAAACACATCAGTGTACCATTTGGGCTTCTCAGGCTTGATGGCCTTATTTTTTGTCGTTTACATTTCCTGTAGTTTTCCGTTGCAAATAATGGGCGCCCACAAAGATATTAGCGTACTTCAAGGGTCGCGTTTGCTCATGTCACCCTCAGGCGAAAACAAAATTTAACCTCATTAACATTTTTCAAATATTTCACACTCTCCTTTTATGCCCACAGAATAATCGGAATTTCATCTAATATTGAATAGTTCCCGCTTCAATTAAAATTGCGGGCGTCAGCAAATAACTCAAGATTGTCGGAATATTTGTCTATTATGCTCATAATTGAATACTTTGATCCGTGCACGGAGCACAATGTTGCAGATAAGTGAATTTTTTGTTCACATGCCGCGACAGCAATTCTTCTTCGCTTCTTTCAATACAACTCTTTATTAATTTTCGGGATAAAAATGAGAAATTCCAGTTTGTGGTCATATGAATGTTTACTCTTTTTAAGAACTCTCGCATGAGATGGTTTCCCTCACATAGATCTTTTGTTTTTCCCATAGAAAGGCTTACTTTTCGTAACAACCATTATATCCGAATCATATTATCCGATCTTATTCAAATTTTTTCCATTAAACCATTTTTTTCAAAATAAGTACTTCTATAGAGAATGGTCGGAAAAGTGTTCCGATCCTAATCATTTTTAAAAGCGTGTAAAAATTTCATCAGAATGTCTCAATAGTTCCGGTTTAATCTTTTAAACAAAGCTAAGTGGAGAATCGGAATTTTTAATATATGATGGCAACTATCGGTCCAATAGTAACTGATTGCAAACGCAAAGCAGTGCGATACCATTTATTGTGAGTAGCACCAAATTCCTCTTTTTCTTTAAGATTCATTTTATATTCAAAGTGAACTTGAATTAGAAAACAAGTAAGAACATTACAGTTGGAAAAAATCGGCTATTAGATACCCTAGACCATTTCGTCTTATAAAGTTTTTACTCGTTTTGGTAATAATACACCAAAAGTTATAAATTATTTTCATGCGAAGGCTTTTCTTTCTTTCCACGAACGTCAAAACACTGGAGAAATACTTATATATGGTGACATCCAAATAATAGACCTACGTGGACCAAATTTGGTAAGGTTGAGATCTTTTTACTATATAAAGATTCAGTTTTCATGGGAACGGTTATATGAGAGGTGGTATATACGGTATATAAGACACCGATCCGAACTATTTTCAATAGTGTTCGTCCTTGGGACAAAGCACATCAGTGTACCAAATTTCATCAAAACATCTGAAAAATTGATACCTGCAGCTGGAGCGCAAATTTACATGGACAGACAGACAGACGGACAAACGGATCGATTGTGAAAGTGAATGTGAATCGATTGATTTAATAAAACGTGGGCCTGACTTAAGCCTTTTTGAGTTCTACACACGTCCGAACAAACTTAATACACCTTGTATATATATAAAAATCGAAATTAAAAAAGTTTATTAAAAGTTTGTTTAGAAAGTATTAGTGACCAATGAGATTCATCCAATTACTTACAGTCGTCACTTATCTATTCTCCATGTTCCATGAATCACCCAAAGTGCTCCAAAAGTAGAATAGAGTATATTCGTGGAACATTTTTCGCGATAGGTACTAATAGGTCTGAGAGCTTTTTTTTATTTTACATTATATTAAGTGTTGAGAGCTTACAAGTCTTGAACGTTAAAGTTTATAATAATTTAAATGAAAACACATCTTATTTAAACTTTTATTTAAAACACACTAAGCGGTTCTTCATTTCAATTTGCTATTACTTGCTTGAAGTGATCTTGTTTTGATATGGTAACATCGTGCACGGGAGATTGGGTAAAAATTGTGGCAGCATCAAATGAGCAAACAAACTGTAAATTTATTTACTCAGTTTCAGCGTAAGTGAATAATGTTCGCGCGATCGTTGTTAAAGAAAATTTATGTTCAAAGAAAACATCTTTGTTAAGAGTAAAACATAAATAAATTATAAGAATTTTATTTCAAAATCCAATGTGAAGACAATAAAAGGTACGTTCAAAAAAAAAAATAGCTCTTCTTTAATACAATTATATAAATAAATAAATATAAATTTTTTGCTTATTTCTGATTGTCGTCCATGATTCGTAAATGATAGCAACGAAAGCAAAGACAAATGTCTACATAAAGCGTGCCACACAATGATTGCGTTATGCGTTGTTGTTGACGCATAGCGTTTGTTACATAAACGTAACAAACAAAAAAATTTCAAAACAAATTTCTTTAAAAGTGACTTTTCAAAGCAAAGCCAAAAAGCAAAAAACTTTACTGCACAAATCATTTTAATTTTGTTTTATTTATTTATTTATTTATTTATTCCACTTATACAGAAACTCAACTAAAACAAACGACAGTCAAGTTCAAATGACTCTTAAAGTAAATCTTAAATTAATTATTATTAAGAAAACTTAGTATAAGTACAATAAAACAAATAAAAGGAAAAAAAAGAAAAGAAAAAAAGCATGTACACAATTAGCACAGAGCCACACCCACAACCGGTACAGAACCTAGTTGCAAATGATCCCCTAAGCCATCGCAAACATGCATAAGCTTGGCAACCGATAATAGTTAACAACAATTAATTTTCGAATCGTAGTGACTTTTTAGAATTAAGAGCTAGTTTAAGTACGACATTGGCAAATCTCGTGTATTAAACAATGTTGCTTTAATGGACTTTAAAGTGTCCGATAATGAAAAAAGGTGATAGACGTTATTTAGGTTCTTGCAAACAACTTTGAGCGGGTTAAACAGCTCATAATTATATTTACAATGACTAAACTTAACCAAGGTAAAATGCCTAGAGAAGCGATTAGGAACATTAAAACTTATTTCTCCAAGTAATGACGGCGAGTCAATAGCGCCGTTTATTAATTTGATTGTAAAGCAAACGCCAAGAACAAATCTACGTTTTTCAAGAGAAGGTAAGGACAAAAGAAGCAACCTATTTTCATAGGGGATTATTTAAATAATTTAACCCTCAATTTAACTTAACTTTTCATTGTCACAATGAAATTTTGGTAAATGCAGAAAACTGCAGCAAAGACTAAAATATTAACCATATGATAATGTTTTGTTTTCACTCAAATACACCGGTGCCTTGCCTGTCGGAAGTCGCGCACGCATAAATTCTAAAAAAGTTTCACGCACAACGCAACGCAACTAATATTTTGATCGACAATCAATTTTATTTTGAACAGATTGTGTTTCGCGAATAACGCAATCATTGTGTGCGACACTTAAAGCAAGCAAAATGCATATAAATCTGCAGACGCACGTGTATATTCTCTCTTTGTGAGAAAATCGTCTCTTTAAGAAAAGAGATCTTTGCACGAAATTCATTTCAGTTAAGAGAAAATATAATTCAATTAAAATAAAATTTTATTTCAGGGAAATATTTAATAAATGTTTTTACGACTTTTTTATGGTTCTTATATAACTTATTCAAAGTAATGTAGATATCATTTTCGCTGTTGTTCAATGAAACAAATGCTAATTTTTTACATCAAGAACTCTAGTCTTTAATGCAAATCTGATGAATTACAAATCCTTCAACTAACGTGCACGTAAATAACAGTAAATTCAGTTATGCATTGCGCATTCATTATGTATGGGCGATGCTGCAGCATCTGCATAAAAATGATAACAATTGACCACGCCTATCAAGTCCATTTTAGTGTATCAAAATTAGTTTTTTTTGTTCAATACATTTATAACGCGCAGAAACTACCTAAACATGCGCATCTGTTCGTATGTCCACCTGTCCCTCTGTCCAAATGTGATGTGGTGGCATCTGTAGTAGACACCGCCTATAAATTTGCCAAACAATTTAGACTTAAACCTTTGCAAGGACACGCCTACGTTTTGGCGACAAAAACCTTTATTTTGAAAATGAGAAAAATCAGCCTCGTTCAAATCATATTATAGAGCATGAAAACTTAGTTCTTTTACTTTTTTATCTTAACATAACATAACATAACGGTGATGGATGTAAAAGTTTCGATCACGATAATGAAAAATATCTTTATTATGAATTTGTTGCTATTTTTAAGCGTTCCAACTCCATGAGTCTTTCGGCTCAGACATTGTATATATATCTGGAAATTGTATACCTAAATTGCGTTCTAAGACTGCTTCTTTAATCTTGTTAGCTGACTTATTAGAGTAAATTTTCATTGATCACATATGCCCTTCGCTTGAGCATAATCTAAATAATTTGATCTTGTATTTATGTGCTTCACTTGTTATGAGTTGTCCATGCCATGAAATGAAGAGTTCATCGATGGCAATGTTTTCCCCAGCCGTGAATGTTCCTTCCTTTTCTAACTCGATTTTCAGGGCCTGTAGACAGAGAGATTATCAGCAAAATGAAAGTTACGCGATAATAACTTAAAATTGTTTCCCGATATATGGCTTTTCGGCTAATTTCTACATATAAAGTTTGCTTTTACGAATACCGTGCACAAAATCAATTGCCAAAAATTTTTCATTTTTTCAATACTAGTTCCGTTACAATCCTCCAAAATAGACAATCTCTAGTCATACTTAGAAATTTCTTTCTAAACGTAATAAGCCTTCACTATGATAAGCACTGTGGTTTAGCGCAGTATAGTAGCGTGCGTCGCTTGACGGAGAAGACTTACGTGACAGCCAACGTATTAAAGAGACAAACCTCTATGTTAAAAGTTCTAATTTAGTGGGAGATTGTTGCAGCAACGAGTACAAGATGCAACGAGTGAAATCGTTATGATGGAAATGACTATTTGGGGATTCCGAAATAATAATCGCCTGTGAAGGAAGCGGGATCATTGAAACTTAATCACTTTAAACAGTTAAATGAGTTATCTAAGGTGATCTTCAAACGAGAATTTTAGAAAGTTTCAAACATGATCTTTTTTGCAGATATTGTCGATAAACCGCTCGATCTTATGAACGGCTTATTTTAGTTTAGCAAGATTATTTAGACGACATCCGATGACCACTTTAGTAAATAATATATGACATTAAAAGAGTGCGAGCGAGTTTAAGTTTGATGGTAACTGGAAGGTAAACATTACAGTTGTAGACTATTTGCGAAGTAGAAGAAACTTTTGACATTACCGTTATCTATATTTAAACTAAAGTTTAGTTTATTATCGAGTGTTATTCCAAGACGTCGCACGTCGCACTCCACGAATTCAATATACCTATAAGCGATATCATTATATCCAGGGCGGTCGAAACGAAGAGCTTTTGATTTACTTGCGTTAATAGGAAGAAAATTGTTGAGCACTTCAGTCCGTTAATTCTACGAGACGAATCGATAGTCCTGACCACTGACCACAAGCAAAGAGAATGAAAATTACGTCGGCATAGGCGACTGTCTGTCTCTATCACTTCAGTTATTCAGTCATTAAAAAGGATGCGATTTAAAACCGAGCCCGGAGGAACTCAAGAGTTCTCTTTAACTATCCCAGAGGACACCTCGAATTGCTTGCGATTGAATAAGTAATTCTGCTTAAGACTATATGCATTTCTAGAAAACTTAAAATTGCGATAGAGCTTTTCAATAAGTGATGAATGAGGAGCTCCACCGAAGGCCTTCGAAAGGTCCAGGAAGGTAAGTATAGAGAGTTTATCGTAATTAAGATTTTCCATGATTAATTCTGTACCAGAAGTTAAGAGGCCGAATGTATTATGATGAAAATGCAATCCAAATACACAATTATGAATGGCGCCCTGGTCATATAAGTAAACTCTTTCGATTTGTAGTTTAATGATATGTTTTATGTTTTTGCAAAAAGGATAGCAGCATATTAATAGGTCTTCAGTTATTCAAGTCTAATGAATTTCCATGTTTCTACATTAGCGTCTTCCCAATCCTGTGGAAACTGCGTATACTACTACCCACTGACTTGTGACTATAAGTACAAGTGGTAAGACTTAATCTTGAAGTTCCATTTTGTTTCCATCAATTTTTCCACACTGCTGCCCTTATCCTCAAAGTTACTAGCTTTTTTTGTCCTAAGGCAATGTGATTAGTCATTGCGTATACTATTTCCTTATTGGGGAAATTTTTCCTTGCCTCACCTACAAAACATGAATTATATTGTTCTTCTTTCGTCTTGCATAAAATTTTTGTTCCTCTTATAGATGTCTAAAACTCCTGGTGTTGGTACTAATTCGGATGCTACCTACAGCATCCAACACGGTAAAGTGGATACTATTGACAATGACGAGGGTAATCGGACATCACCATTATATGTTGCTTTCAATGAAACGGAACGTCCCATCGAAGACGCTACCCATAATCAAGTTGCTATGAATTCTCAAAACACTAAAAACTTGATTGATCGTAAATCTGATGATCCAGCTGTTCAGGCCAACATGAAGCATGGACGACTTGATATTCACGATGTACAAAGCAAACCAGAAATCGAACAAATCTGCGGAGATGAAAAGAAGACCTTTTTATCTAAGACGAGAGAGACAACTGGGGTTGATTTCGATAAATCAGATATAAATGCTGTTGTAACAGACTCATCTCGTCAGGCTAACGAAAATGGGGGAACTATCGGTGGTTTGAAATTTAATTTAATTGTTGCTGTTTCGAAAAATTTGGGTATCGGTTTAAAGGGTGGTTTACCATGGAAATTGAAGTAAGTAAACACACACCATACTCGTTATCATAGAGAAGCATTTCAAACCATTATTTTTATTTACAGATCCGAGCTTAAGTACTTTAGTCAAACGACAAAGCGGGTACTAGATCCTACGAAACGCAATGTAGTTGTAATGGGGCGTAAGACTTATTTTGGAATACCGCCCAGTAATAGACCATTGCGTGATAGATTGAATATCGTTTTAAGCACGACATTGACAAAATCTGATTTACCGGATGAGGTTTTATTGCAACCGAATCTTGAAGCGGCTATGAAATTTTTTGAGAACAATAATGTATTGAAAAACAGCATAGAAACTGTTTGGATAATAGGCGGTGCTGGTGTCTTTAAAGACGCAATGGCTTCTGAACGTTGTCATCGTTTGTATATAACACAAATACAATCGAATTTCGAGTGTGATGTTTTCCTTCCGGCAATACCTGATGATTTTCAAGAAGTTATAACCGAACCTGAGATACCGCAAGGAATGCAAGCAGAGAATGGCACAAATTTTGTATATAAAGTTTTCCAAAAACGATAATAACGTTCGATAATCATAAGAAATTTTTTAATTATCAAAGAATTATCAAAGAATCTTTCATTCTTTAGACTAATGTAGTCTGCTCTCATCAGATCGTTTAGCAAACCTTTAGCAGATAACGATTCGATCATTATTTTATATACCCACAGATTAAACATCGAATTTATTGCTTATTCGCCACGAGTTTTGCTTTTAATGCCCAATTGTTTCTTAAGAAACGCTATTAAAAATGGTTCGGATTGGGCCACTCCCCATATAACGTCCTATTCTGAAAAATGTATATGTAAATGTATATGTAAAGAAATCGTAATTTTCAAACTTTCTTACCGAAAGTGGCTAAGCAATAATAATATTTGGGGCCTTTGTAAGGAAACTTCCACCCTGCTGAAGCAATCCGTGAACCACCTCATATAACGAAAACTCAAGAAGTTCATACGACAAAAAGGTATAATTTTCAATGCTTCATGAAGAAAATTATATCGCAAGAGTATTTCAGCATAAAAAATTAAATATACCAAATGTAGACTTTGTCGGCCAATTTTTTGGAATCTACCCTAATGAGGATTTTCATGAAAATTGATCCATTGTAGACAAGAGAAGTCTCAGTTTTAACATGTAGTGATCGAATTTGACCCATAATATTATAGTAATTTCATAAAAAATAAACTGAATGAATGAATTTGGGCCATCTACGGCTATTTTTGGGTCCTGCCATATGTAAGGATTAAACCTATAGTACATTAGGTTGCATATTGGGCTCGCTTTGTATATAATATGTTTTTACATGGAAACAAGATATTGTTGTTGGCACATAACTGAAGAGTTGTAGTAGGCGAACTAATGTAGAATATTTAGCAGTTCACTTTGGTTGACTCTAATGTTCTTATTCTTTCTATTTCTCGATATCACACTATTGTTGAATATACCCATGTAGAGTCATGACGTTGTGGACAAGTGCTCTGTCTTTTGCCAAAGCACACCTTTTGACGAAATTTTCAAAAATAATAAAATCATAGCAGCCCTAGCCTTTGTGTCATAAAAATCGAAACAAAAAATCTCTGAAGCCATGAAAATTTTCTATATAGTGAACAACAATCTCCTAACTTAATGGAAGCAAAAAACCTCAAAGGAGAAGGCGCGGAATCAATATTAGAACCAATGTCATCTTGTTCTATAAAGGACAATTTTGGAACCATGAATATAGAGCAAAAAGAGCAGCTAAATGTGAAAACTTGCGAAAACAATGCTGACAGCGAATTTTTTCGATTAGATCCATCTACACATATGTGCCTAATGGACTGCACGCCGACATCATCTGCA
>CCAG010014196.1:0-50340 GCA_001077435.1 Glossina morsitans morsitans
TTGTAAAAAAGTAATTCTAGACTGTTTCCCACTATTGTGAGCATCAACTCATCATTCGCCACCATTGCACAAAAAAGGTTGTACGACCTGCCTTCCTTATCACTATTAGTTCTAAAGTAATTGCAGAAAATAGACCTTCAACTACAATATATATGTAAAGTAAAATGAAATAAAGTATCATTCGACTGGAATGGATTTAGACATTGACTGAATTCAAACACATAATGCAACAGGATCCTGTTCGCTAAGCGAATGAGTGGCTTTTTAAGAGAATAAACTTACCAAATACGCCAGCTGTTTTAACACATTTGTGAACTCTGCCTTCACTAACAACGCAATTAGTCATTTGAGCAAAGGCTATACCTTATATACTATACTTCGTTCACTTTTTTTACATTTCTTAGTGAAAGATTGAAATATAAGTTCTAGTTTTGAACGTCTCCACATTCTAAGCAGATGTAGCCCACCCTGCGGCCATATGTCTGTAGTTAGAGTGCTGATGCCCTCCAAAATTGTTATCACAAAATTAACAATTATCTGTCAGGTGTGTCACTCTTGTCTCAAATGTTCCTCCAAAGTCAATTGTAGGCCTCAAGAGTTGATTAAAGATTCCTCGCTTCAATACAAGCCAACAGTAAACAACAATATATTTACGCCGAACGCTACGATTCAGCTTAAAATGGTCATGCTGTACATAATGATTACATCTCTAGTATTCTCTTTATCGTACAATTCAGCCAGAGGTTAAAATGGATGTTATTCGAACAAAACTTTTACGAATGATAACAAGAACAGAAAAGGAAATCTTCTAGGAACAGAAACTTTTTTCATTCTTGTGTAGGTGCGACAATAACGTATTACAAGAAAAAACAAAAGAGCACTTACCGTACATATATCGAACAATAAAGTCGACACGGTTGTCCCAAGAGTAGGCCATTGTGAGGAAATTAAATCGTTTTTAAATTGAACACAATTTATCTAAAATAGAATACAGAATAGATTTGTAAGAGATTTTT
Source organism: Glossina morsitans morsitans (assembly GCA_001077435.1). NCBI lineage: Eukaryota > Metazoa > Arthropoda > Insecta > Diptera > Glossinidae > Glossina > Glossina morsitans. Next base: position 1,017 of record CCAG010014196.1, read on the forward strand.
CCGAGCATTTATTCTTATTTTTAGTATCACGTCCCATATGCGTTAAACACAAAAATTTTTAAATCGCCAAAGCCAACGACACACCAATAAATATTTGTAAGAATTATTAATTCATTTTTACTCCGATTTAGAATAAGAATAAGTTAACACATAGTTAAGGTAGTACTTAAATAGATTTCTTTTTTTTTTTAATATTATTTCCGTTTCGATAGGTTTTTCTGCTTTTTTTCACATTACCCACTAATTCCCGCTAACTACCTGAGGACCCGTTCGCTTCTGATTGACAGAATAAGTTCTGAATAAGACAAGAGCTAGAGGCGGTTAAAAAAAACTAAAATTTCTATCGCTCAATCACTCCTGCTATTCCCTCGCCTATCAAATTCGAGCCAAATTGCAAAGTGCAGATACATTCGCAAAGTAAATGTCTCGCAACATATTTAATTCTGTATATCATTCATGTCGTTCGTATACATAGGCTTGCATTTGCACGAGATGTATGATGATCATGACGACGGCGATGGATGGTGAGTGCTGAGTGGTGGGCGGCACTGAAAAGTAAAAACTGTTGATAGCGTAAGGAAAAAATACTTCACATATGTTATGTTAGTTTAGATTCAAATGTTGTTATGTTGCTAGAAATGCTGCTGTGATCATCATTAAATGATTGCTCATTTTCTAATGGGCAAAAGGAACAACAACAACAACAACAACAACAATAGCAGCGATAGTAACACAAATTTTCACACATTTTTCAGCGTTGCATTCAATGATGCGGCCGCCGCAGAATAAATGAATTTCTTTGGCGAAATAGAAAAACAAGCAAAAATTAAATATAAATAATTTCCTTAAAACTAATTTTACTATGTAAACCGCAAATATACCCGTAATATTTTTAATGCAAAACTTATCTTTTGCACAATAAAAGCGTGTACTAAAGTATGTTTGTGTGAATTACAAATAAGAAATTTTAATTATCCGGTAAAGTATTGCAAGCGCAAGCACTCTTTTCAGGTGAATTCTATGATCTTCGCATGCAATATAAACAATCGGAACATGTGTACGCCTGCATATATATATTAGGAGATTGTTTTCAAATGAGATCTAATAAGTTTGTTATTACGTTTGCAGTATTTAGGAATACGTATCCGAACGCAATTAATAGATGATTTAAAAGATGAAGCTGCAGTAGAGAAGACACTGGCCCTTATTAGATAGTCGACATTATTTAATGCTATATAAGTTAATGAAGTCCACTTAAATTCAGTTAGTTGAAGTTGGACTCGTAAAATCACCAATGGGGTTAAAGTAAGACATTATACGATTCCGACCAACCTTACGTACACAGTCCGAAACAATTGTTTGAGAGGAAATTTTAAATATAATTCCCTCATGAATGCAAAGAATTTTCGATTCATATATTTCAGTGGATATTCGCGGTATGCTCAGGAATGCTTAAAGGAATTCTTAGTAAAGTGAAACTAGATAGTTATCTTCATTCAAGTGCAATAATTTGTCTCAAATGCCATTAAAAACTCCACCAGCCGATTAGGTAAACATCGCGACTACCAAGGCAGGTGCGGTAGAGTTTACTTTAGTCCCAGATGTAGTAAGTGCCCCATTGCTAAAGGCGCGGATTGGGCACATCCCATTAGGGGTCACCAGTTCCATATCTACTTGTCTTTTTTCGCGTCTTTCTGATCATAACCGTGTTACACGAATAGACGATCTCCCCTGGGCGATTGTTCATAATTATCAAAAAAAAACCAATACATCGGGAACATTTCACAAATCAGAACACTGTTTGTTTTGCAGGCACCCTATGTGGAATGAGATCAGTTTATTGACACTGCGTTCCCGTCGAACAACTCCTATTTGTTTAGAGTGCTAGTGCAGAAAAGCCTATTTCCTTTGAGACTAGGTTCATCTGACTCAAGCGAAATCGCGGAAAGGAGTCGACAGATAAAGCATCATGCCTATGTATTTGGCTTCGCCCGTTTTGCAAATTGGTTTCTTATAAGGTGGATTAGTATTCATGCAGATCCATTTTATCGAATGTGGGATTTTCGCAACAATATTAGAAAATTTGTCTTTTTAGCGAAAGGAAAGCAAAACCAATCTTGATTGTAATGAGATGCTTTAATGCAATCTCGACTCTGTTCTCCCGTGAGATCCAGTATCGCAGCTATTCTTAAAATGGGTAATTACATATTATATCTGATTAGCGTCACTGCGGGCTCGAAATGCTTGTCTCGTATCTTTTAGTTGTTGATTTTGCATTCAGGTTAAAGTGCAGGAGAAGATTTCTTCAATGACCAAAAATGTGCGTCGTACGTTTAAGAACTCTCTTTGAAAAAAGACGTACTTGGAGCAATAATCAACGACTACTACGACGAGTCCAGTCCAGTTTAAGTGTTCCACTCCCCGTTCGACATCGACAATTGTCAAGTATTACTTACCACTTTTGCACTGTCTAACAGGTTTCTTATAAACGATAAAATTAGCGGTTTTTACGAAAGAAAATTTCATGAGGATGGTGCAAATTGTTCTACTCAAAGGATTGTCTTCTTCCTTGCCGAGAAGACTTGTGCTCTTTCCAGGCTATTTACGCAAACAATTAATGTTGACGCATTGCTATAAGGGTAGTACGATGGCCCTGTCGAGTCGTTGGTTAAAACAAAAGTTAATCAGAGGGGGAAAGTCTGATGAATGCAGGGAGAGATGACTGCTGTCAACATTTATACTAGACCGAGAGTTGCATACAGTGTTTATGAATTTAGCATCGCTTTTTATGAGTGAAGCATGAAAGGTAATTCCGGCCGCTTTCGGTGTTCATTTCGAGGGGATAGTTAATGTTAAACTTCTCTTCGTTAAAAACAAGTTAATGACATTTTTAAAAGAACAACCGATAATTGTAGGCCGAAGACATGAGGGCTGTGATGAAACGTATACTTCGACACTCCGTAACTTTAGAAAATAATATTTCTCACTAATTTTGTTTTTATGATTAGCTATGGGAAATCGACCAGTGTTTGCTGCATGTCAAAACCTGCCGTCTAGACTTAGACATGCATTCTTTGGAAATTGAATATAAAACGAAACGATATGTGAAATCAAAGACATTAGTTGCGTTACCCTATAAATAAACGGCCTGAAAAGTCAAAAATTATAAGTAAGCAATTAGAAGTACCGTTACGCTCTATCGAAAGTATTGATTACAACGAAATATTTGTTAAGAACTCCAACATCTCTTAATATCGAGAAGTTTACTTGGAAAATTGATAGTATATTTAGTAAAAATATGTAAATGTCCGCGTTAACGTATAGTATATTTCTATGAATTATAGGCGAAACGAATTTAAAAAAAATTCATTATATCATGTATTTGTGAAATTTTTATTCGATTGTAATCTTTTTGAAAAATATTTGCTGAGAGAAAAAACAAATCCTTGAAATAGTTGTGCATCAGATAAAAATAAAAAATTACAATAATGATGTCCCTAGTTTCAGCTCGATGACTAAAAAATCTAATATATCGTTCTTTCTGCATAAAACACCCTATAGACAGCATTAACGATTTAATTTCAGAAGACATCTAAGCATATCGATGTGTAATGACATAACTATTAAGACTTTCGCTAGAGCTTAATGCAGAAGGTTTTAGATTGAATTCACTTAATATTTTCCTTCAGCCGTATTAATTACCTAATTAAAGTACCGCAGATTCTATGGCCACGATGAAATTTGGTATATTAGTATTGCTATACGCACGCAAGCACAGATTATTTCAATTGTTTCGTTTAATATATCAAGTCTTTTGAAATTGTGTAAAATGATTAAATTTTAAGATAAATTGCATGATAAATAAATTCTAAACGCAATAGAACGCCAAGCATATAATATAAGAATAATGCTAAACTCATACAAGAGATATCTTAGCGAACCCGTATACATATTCGCATCAAATCTCATCATTGTTACTTTCCTTGTACATATATTCATTTAGCGGGCAAGTAGATGCGCGTGTATGCGCTTTCAATTTAAAATAAGTTTATTGTAAGCGCAAAGAATAAAAATTGCAATAATTCGCTTTCTTACTCTAATAAATTTGTCAATTTGTACAAGTACGTACAAGTACGTGTGTACATGTTTGAAGAAAGGGAGAGAAACAGTAACGTCAGCGAAGTGGGCTCCAAACCATGTTTACACTTTACCTAAAGTCTGACGTACGTCTGTAAATCGGAGAATCTTTTAGCTTTAAAACTGTTCTCCGTTGTTATCCTTCAAGGTAATCATATTCAGGTCGACATCCTCTCCAGCCTTTAACATAATTCTTTAAGTGGATTCCGGATTGGCTTTCGAAACTTCCATCGTCGCTTATATCTTTTAGGTCGAATCAAGTGGTATGATCGGAGCAGAAATTTGATCCAACTACTTCACTGCTTTGAAACAAAATTTGACGCAAGTTCTTTGCTAAGGTTTTTTAGTCATTGCACCCTATACCATTTATACGATGTTTGTCCACATATTTTTCTGCTCAGCATATTAAGTGTATTATACACATACTATCTAGCGATTTTTCAACACAATTCTTATATATAATTGGATCTAAAAAATAGCGCCACGTTTATGTATTGATTATTATTTACCCTTTTTTCCTTATGGAATCTTACTTTTTGAAGCAAGCGGTATAGGAGTGGGCTTAAAAAATTGCCCTAAGGAATCCAAATGAATCGATCGGCACAAAAAAGGCTGGGTCTATCTTAAATCTACCCGTCTTGCTGCTAGTTACTTTCGCACAAAGTTAAGATGAATGATAGATTTGACGTATGCCGGCTAGATGAAGCGAAGGGAGGAACGACAAACCCATCATTTCAATAAGTTTCCGCAATTCAAGTAGAAAAGTCGTCTCACCATCAAAGATGTTAGACACACTTTCGGCATCCAGTATCGCATTCCGTATATTGGCCAGCGGTTTTACATTACGTAGAAAGTGTCGAGGTAAGCTGTGACCTTTTTTTTATGAAAAGAGTTTTACTGACTATAGCTTTACATTTTTTGTTTTTTGAATTTGTACACACCAAAAGAACCTTTCGGCTTTTAAACCAACACTTTTCTGAATTCCAACCCAATTAAGAGAATGTTGCGACATTGACGCATACAAGTGATGATATGATAAAACCAACTACGATGAATACAATAAGTGGGGCAACAAGTTCCAGCCGAGTGCCTTCAATTTATCTGTAACTAATTTTGCCATGTGTGCTGGTGCAACGTCAATAAGTAAAAAACCCTACCATGTCCGCAAACCCCTTTTCCGGGCGAGGTTTACGAGCATTTCTTTTGATATAACCAAACACGGAGCACTGCCACTTTTCTGCAATGATATGCTTTTGTTGACGATAACTTCTTCCGTAATAGATTTTCAAAATCTATTCATTTTTCGTTCCGCGTCTTGACGCGATGTAAAAGCGACTCCTTTTCATATCTTCGAAATAATGTTTGCTGCATTAGTATTCGACTTTTCCTCTGCTTGCCATTCAGCACTTGTTCCCCGTGACTTTCGAATCATCCCTGTAGTAGCAGTAGCGGAAGTCAGTTGGATAATATCGTCTGCCATCATTTTTTGCGTTTTTCTGCTATCACCTTTCAGTATTGGCTGCGTTGACCGTCTGCAGACTTTTTCCCTGCTCCTACATGGTTTCGCACACCAGATCTAGTTCGTCACAACCATTAATCTTCCCAAGTTTTTTGAAACTACGTGCCTCTCAGTCACTTGTGAGAATCGTGGGAATAATTAAAATGTAATCGTTTTTCTTGACGGTTTCAAATTCATTTTTTTTATTCAAACAAGCTGTATATAAGCGTAAAATATAATGCATAGATCACATAATATCTAGTTCTGAATTATATAGAAAAGAAAAGAAAAGAAAAGAAAACATTCAAAAGATAGGAAAAAACTTAACAGTTAATGCATGGTCTGCTTAAAATTTGGTCTTATGTTATGTCGTTAGAATGCGTCGTTCTTCGACGCATACCTGCCGCAAATTTTTTCCCTTACTGGATCCTTTAAACAGTTCACATGCGAGAAATGATTTCATCAATGGCTTCTAGTGAAGATCTTCGCAATAAGGATAATATTCTTCAGAATGTTTCATTTGTGTGAAAAGTACTGTATAGTACGGTAGGAATGTTTGAAAGCATTTAGATACAAATTCTTTAAGAAATTATATGCAATCAAAACTAGTTAGGCACACATTGATTCACTTCTTTATACTAATTTGTCAACAATGAAAATAACTTAATTTAACGTGATTTAAATAATTTTATCAAATTCCTGCGAAAACTTGGTAAAAATTGTTGCTTTCGTCTTGTCAATTAACACGCATCAAATAATCAAAGTATACTTTTCATTGAAAGAAATTAACGCGTAAGCTTGGTTAAGCTCATCTATTGCAGTAATAAAAAATATTTATTATTAAACAATGGCGGTGCGTTAATTCTCTTGTTTTATGCGCAGTATCTAGCGGTAAATTAGACTCGATGTCTCATGGAATTTGTTGTTATGCAAAGGAAAGTATACAACGGGCTCTCCTTTCAAATCGAAAACGTTGGAATAGTCACATATGTGATCGAAAGAGGAGGTAGGTGTCGAGGATTCGTTGCAAGCAAATTGGTTACAACATAATCTTATTCTTTGCACATAACTTTGATGTCTACGCAACATCCAGAACCACTTAAGATAAGTCCATCGATTTAATCAGGTCGTCGTACGATGTCTATTCATATACTTTTGTGTTACAACAAACGGTCACCAATTTCGAAATATTTTCATGAAATTCAATATATTGACTGATTTGTAGCGCTGTGTTCACTCCTATTAAAAATCCATTGCACCATTTTCGTGACTATTTAAGAAAAAATGACTATTTAAGAAAATTTGCAACTTTTAATATTTCTCGACTAAAGTCTGTCAAAATCGTGTTTTGAATGCGGAAAATTTGGATGGAATTTGGCCATTCGATTGAAGCTCCACCCATTAGATAAGTGTTCTTATAAAAAACTAAGCTTTTACGTGACACTACAATCTGTTTCTTAGCATATCTTTTGATCTCTAAACACGTATCTGAAAAATTTGGACTAGTTTGGATCACAATGCTTGGGATTTTCAAGAAATCAGGACCTTACATGGCAACAAAGTAAACCTTTGGCAACAACGTAAACGTTTGGTATTCACTATAGGTGAATAGCTGCAGGTCTTGCCCGATTTTACCTGGTTTTTAATTTATATGACACTCTTAGTTAAATTATTAGCAGAGCTGATATGTTACATTAGGTTAAATTCGAGTAAAAAGTATGGGGAATACTCGCCAACAAACATGCTTTCGTTCGAATATCGAATCGCTCGTAAAAGTGCGGCCTCACGAACGGATAAAGCTGTTGGTACGATTGAATTCGAAGTCTTGCATTTCGTCATGATATCATAGGGAAATCACTTTACTGGTGCATCCCGCATATGGAAAGAATCGAGATTTTAATTTACGTGAATGTGAGAGGATAGTGTTAAGTATTTTTTGAACACATTTCAATTTCTCCCAGTAAAAATGGGCAAGGCACGAATGCCGTAAGGAAAAATGTAACGAAAGTGGTCTAAGAAAATGCGATTGCCATGGTTTTACTTTCTAAGGTTTTGCTTGCGTTGCCCTATCAGACAATACGAACGTCGATCTACTCCAGCCTATAAAAGAACTCGAACTATATTTCAGAGATTGAGATGACACATATTCATTTCGAGACATTGTCAAGTATGTGTAGTTTGCAATTTTCTCATTTTCTTGCTTCGATTCATGGGTACATTCAATACGAATGACTTCGGCAAAACTCCTTATTTAATATCCAACTTTTTGAACCGGATGTGGAATGATCGATAACATCTTCTACATCAATAACAATGTTTTTAGCCTAACCTCCCATATTGAGATTTTAACTTGGACTCATCTATTCAAGGAAAATGCGTTTTCCAAACTTCTTTACTAAGCCATATATTAAACGTTTTAATGGTCCATCATTCTCAAAGATTTCGAGTACACTTAGTGATGTTGGTATTTAGATTTTTTTTTTTTACCAACCATAAGTTATATATCACATTCGCCAGTTATAAAAAATCGGCTATTGTCACTTGTCTAAGCGAAAACAATTAAAATTTAAGCGCGTTCTCTAATCGAATAAAAAGTAAAAATAAGTATTGCCTTCGAATAGGGGAGGTTTCAGCACTTTTTTTAATCAGCGCCGTCATAACGCACACATTCCCACACAGATTTACATTTTTCTGAACCTATATAAAACTTTTGCAGCCAATATCTTATAATTAGAATAGCAGCATCGAGGGAAAAAGGTTTACATACAATAACACACATAATAACAAAAAAAAAAAAAAGAAAAGAAAAGAATTAAGAGCAAGAGAACAAGCAAAAAACCTTCAAAAAGTTTAATTCATTACAAACTACCGCTAATTTAAATTTAAATCGAATGACTTTTTCTAAAATGATTTTCTTAATATTATGCTAAATTCAAATTTTAATATGCGTATATTCGAGAGTGTACATAAAAAAGAAAAGAATATGCGCTGATGTTATTTCTGATTTGTTTGTATTATCGTTTAATTGTACGCGTTTCTTTCATAGGCAAGAAAGTTTTTTCTTTCTTTATTATTATTACGAACATCACAAGAAAAAGGAAAAACCTTATCGGGTCGAATTTGTTAATTTAAGTCTTCAGATCGTTTTTATATATATTTAAGATCCCTTTCTTATAAACCTTAGGTAGCAGTTTCTAGCGAGTTTTTAGCTTTTTTAGATATGTCGCAATGAAGGTCCATTCCCCGAACATAGCGATCGTATATTGCATCGTGCACGCTACATCTTCCTTTGTGAGACTTGACAGCACCACTTGATCGACATACGTCCAACTCGTTAATTTTTAGGTTTCTTTTAGCATCTTGGGAAGTGAATCTAAAACGTAATATGAGGAATTTATTGACTCACCATTGAAAACAGCTCAAAAAATCTTTTGTTATATGGGAAAAAATGAAAATGCTGCTTACGCTTCTCTGTTGAATGAGAAATCTGTTTACGCTTCTCCGTTAAACTGACAAAACAAGAAGGTTCAGGTTATTGCTCTACAATTTTAAACACATCATTTGGAAAGAGTCGATCAGAATTGAATGCCTGATGGTCAATTAAAGCCTACAGTCATTTTAGAGCCCGTGCTGCATTTCTTTACACAGAATAAGCAATATTATTAATCCCGAAACTAGCTGGACCCTCCTATCTTTTCGTTCAATAATGCAATTGTTGACCTAAAAGTGCATCTCATTCCTTTATCAAGGCGTAATAATGAGGTAATAGAGTCTTTGCGAAGTTAGACATATTTTTGTGTTAGTATTATTATTAACGTGGGGGCTAAACTTTAATTTGTTTAACTTGTGTAATTACGATTAATGTACGATCGTTGGTATAGTAGATGTTCCGGCGGGAAAGTCCACCGGACATACTTCTACTAAGTTGCTCTCACTTCTTATCTTTCTCTCCACACCTCTTTCTCCTCATAACTGCCCACATGCATAGGACAACCGTCCGAATGATTGATTACAAAAGAAAAGGTTAGAAAATAATATCCGTGGTCACGACCGAATCTTATTCCTATCATCGTTATCCTAAAAAACAAAAAACAAGTAAAAGCGTCAAATTTTCGGGCTCTATAAAATGCAGAGGGCGCAGCCGATTTTTTCTGTTTTCAAAATAAAAGTTTTTATCGCACAGGAATATGTATACTTCCTGGGGTTTCTGAGGCTTCCTTCTGCGCGTTACAAATGTTTTGACAAAATGAACACACCCCTCATCCCTCGGTAAGAGGAATAAAAGAGGTGCTTAATCTGTTATCAACTACTATATCGCTTAGACTCAGAGAATTGAATATATTTGCCTCATATTTTAATAATATTAACACCAACCCAATTATGTCTGGAGCGGTCAAATAGAAAAGCTTTTAGATAGAATTATGAAGCAATCAATTATTGATTTCTTTAAGTTTCAAAAGAATCGTTTGATAAGGCTGGTCACAACTTAAAAGGGTAAAAGTATCGTTTCACCGGGCGAAATAAGTTCTTTGCTCACTTCTACTTACTTTAATAACTTGCTTTACAAGAAGACTAAAGAGAATAGTAATGCATAAGAGAGAGTTTGCGAAAGTCCTACGAAAGATTCAGGGTGACAAAAACAGGGATTTTATGCCGTAGATTCCCAGGGGCCTGTTTACGGTAATTCAAGGAGTAAACTCGATCGTAATTTTTGACTTTGCGTTTATAGTCGTCGACTACAAAGTGGATTACCCCAATCGATAAATTAGACATTCTTGCTATTACTGAGAACACTTATTTTCAAATTTTCTGGCGCCACAAAATGAAAGGGTGTTAATAGGTTAAATTGGCAGGAATCGTCAGAGTCGAAAGCCTGAGACCCAGATATGTGTTAGGATCATTTTCGTGTTCAATCGAAAATGCCTCCAATGCAATGATTTACTAACACGTCCACAATTAACGGTAGAATTCGATCTAATGTGCATTACGATAAATGAGAAATAAGTTGGAACTAAAACATTTTCAGTGGAAAAAATTGTCGGGTTTCTTCGGAAGTTGTTTCAGTTTCTTCCACATTGTGAACGTGTCAAAAAGCAGATCGCAGCCGCTCTGCGTCCTCGTATTTGTGACCGATCATTTGTGTTCAAATTTCAGTTTCCTATCTTTATTCTTGCAACTGCGACGATTCACAACACGGGTTTTTGTAGAAATAGGTACCCAAAAGTAGAAAAAGTGGGCATGTCCCAGAAAAAAGGGTGAATATTTGCTGCATTAGTTTGTTGGAAACCAATATATAACATGAAAAGATATCGACTTCCTTGTCCTGAATTTTTAAAATTAAAACCCTGCCAATTTGCCGGATTGCGTAAACCTAGTGTTAAGGTGTGAGGCGCCAAGGGATAACCTTCTCAACACGTTTACAATACCCAAAAGAAGAAATCCCACAAAGGATATACATTCTTCATCATTATCGAATTCTGAGCTGATTTAAGCATATCGTCTGTCCGTCTGTATTATGTTTGTCGTAAACACTCTTTTGGGCGCAAAAATTTTGCTATATATGTATAGTACCTATAGTAAAAAATGGAAAACCTCATCTACGACTATGTTGTAGTTGATTAAAATTTAACTTTTTTGTCAAAGTCTTGCTTGCAAAACCTAACAAAGTGTATAACTTCTTGGACACCTGAGCATATCCGTTGGTTCGTCTATTTAATTATGTAGTATTTGTGGCAAACATTGTCCCGTTAGCGAAAATAAAGACGTCGGCTAGGAAATCGGGAAAGATTTTGAAAATGACCCACTCTAGTGAAAAGAAACACCTACAGCATCCACGCGTCTATGCGAAAATAACTGAGAACGCCTTTGCTTTCTAAGTTTTTTGCTCGTTGCTCACAGACTACACAACAGATCGCTTCAAATTATAATCTTCTTAGTTGTTTTATCTGTGTTTGTAGTAGACTTCTACTACTACTACACCTAAGTAATTACTCTATATGGTGCGTGAATGTTATAGGGCTAATGTTAAAAGCTCGTTTGGATGTCGAATTGGATTTTCAGTTTTCAATATTATATCGCATACATTTTCTAGCACTTATCACGATTCAGTAGCGTTTTCTTTTTTAAAAGTAAAAAATATTTAGAGACATCCTACGCTGTTCAAGCATATTTTTAATATTAGTTAGGAATCTCCAACTTGCAAGGATAGGCCGAAATAAAATGACGACAAAAATAATAAAAGTAAATAATTACTTTCGATGGTTTTGCCTGTTGATGACATTAAATTTGAAAAGGGATGCATGAATATGGAATTAACTAAACATTCTGCTGTTCGGTGCATATTTGGGTATATAGACAAGCAAAGTTAGCATGGAACTTAGAAATATCAAGTTAGTCATTGGGCATTTTAATAAGCAATGACATGTTCAATAATAATAATAACAATTCAATCTCTTAAAATTAATTTTATGTGGCTTCTAAATTTTTCATAAACTTTGTAAAGTTGCTGTTAAGGTTTTCGACGTAAACCTTCTCTGCTGAATCGAAAGCGTTGGATAAATCTAAACAGTACATTTTATTATGTCAAGAACGACTTTGACTGTCTGTCGAAACTTACCCTTGCTGTCCTTGGAAAGGACAAACGATTGCTCCTATCACTCCCTTATATGTTCACAGGATTGACTGACTTGTGCGCTATGTAAAAATACATTATTTATTCATATTTGCTTATATTAAAGTTAAACTTTTTAACATAATTGCTTGTTTTAATTTATATTTTATTTATTAAGCTTTGTTTAATATTTTTATTTAATGATTTCAATTCTTTCACCAATTTTTCTTTCTTTAAATATTTCTCTTTACACTATTTTGCTGTACGTACACCGGTGATGTCACGAAATGTAACGAACGGGAAGACGAACTTGATAGAACAACAATCGAGTAGCATCAACCCAAATAGCGATGGTATCGTTCCGGCGTTTCGTAGTGTATGATAGGTCGACATAATGAGAACACCAAATTGAGCCCAGAAGGTTCTCCAGAAATAATTGTTATTTTGTGAAAGCTGCTACGCAGCCATTTTGTTTTTAAAACATCATTGAAAAAGGTGCAAGAAATATACAAACGCATGTAAAAATTTTGTTTCAATGAATTGATTGATCTTTCGATAATAAATTCGAAAAAATTTTCCAAAAATTATGTTTTATTGACATTAGTAGAATAGGCCATATTGCTGCGTATACTTTGAAAACAAAACTTTCACATATACATATCAGAGCTTCCGAAATGTTGAAAAAGGAGAAACAAGAATTATAAATTTTAGCGAACACTTTATACGCACGATTAAATGAATAATAGATTCTTTATAAAACATTTCCCCGTTGGCGACCATAGTACTTAAATAAATAGTAATCCTCTTGAAATTTTTGTATATCGATATATATGTTTTATTAAAAACTACTTAAAATACAATAGTGTATAGTACTAGATTAGTTTTGAAATTATATTTTTTTGTTAATTTAATTTTTCTCATTAATATTACGTACAACATAAACTATTATAATTATATTTGCAAAATCAATTTGTATATATTTATAATATGCGGATGTGTTGCGACTATGTAGCAACAGACATTTTCTGAAAATTTACCTTCTTTTTTTAATATTATTATTCATGAAAGGTACTTTAGAGACACAAGGGCGTAGACAGGATCACATTAAAATAATATTTTTGTTTTTATTTTTTGAATGGAGAGGGAGTGCAAAGAGAGGAGGGTGGTTTGGTTGTTTTTCTTGAATTTTTTATTTATATTTAAGTTTTTTTTTTTCTACCTTTTTCGTTATAGTTGTTTCTTTTAACTATACTTATACAAATGTTTGTATATAAACTGTTTTGTTGTCTGTTTATTTTTCTTGCTTAAGAAAATAAAACAAAAAGTGTAGACTTGGAACTGTTATCTGAACTATCTTCGATTTTCTGAACTCACACCTGTACAAATTATATTTCTCTATGGTTTTAATACTAAAAAAAAAAAACTAAAAAAAAAAAAAAAATTAAAACAAAATCATTTTCCCTTTATTCGTAATTTGTAATTTGTATTTATTTATAGTTCTATAACACTTTTTATTCTTTTGTTTTTGTTTATTCAATACTTGAGAAAAGTTAGTTTAGCTTATTTCTAAATTACTCTTAACGTCACCTTTTCAATGTATAACCATATAACTATTTTTTTGCATATATTAAAAATTAAGCATTAATAATTATTTTCTATTTATTAATAATAAAAACAGTTTAATAAAAAGAAAAAAGAGAAGACAAAATCCTTTCTGAAGGCCACATGGAGCGTTGAAATATGCAAGAGAAGTCAAGGGATTAAATCACTCCATAAATTCAACGGTATAAAATATATATATAATTAGTTCATTTTCTCTCTATAAGGAATCCGTAAAATACTTCCTTGCGTAACAAATCCATATCCCATTCAAATCAATTTTATTTATTAATTATTTTTGCTAGCCAGTACTTTCACATACGTGTGTTTGGTTAGGTTAATACATTTACTTCAACTTAAATTATTATATATATATATTTATATATATTTATATGCATATACATATTTATATACATATGTATATATAAATACTATTTTATATATATGTATATTTTGTTCCTTTTAATCTAGGTATGTATATGCGTATATATTTATTTTTTTTCAGCATATCGGTATATATAATATCTATGCACAATAAGTGTATCTCTTCTCCTTCTTATATACATATATACTTAGATTATAAACACATTCAAACCGCGATATATTACAAGTTAATGATTCGATTTTTTTTTGCTTTTTGCCAATTTCATGTATAGACACCCATATGTAGCCATACGCAAACACACATGCATTCACACATAGATGAGCACAGGCAGAGACATTCACTCCTGTAAGCATTCCCTAATCTAGATAGATTTGATATATGTAATGCATACATGCGTTATTATGTATAAACCCACATATATACATACATATATATATAAGAATAAACATCACATCATTGTTATTATAATTATACAAAAACACAAAACGTTTGTAATTAGGAATTTAGAAAATTTACGTTTCGCTTCGTTTAAATTTTATATAAAACATTAATATAAAAATGAAACAGACACAGAAACAACGACGAAAGCTTTATTCCCTTAACACGAACTCTGAGTATCCACAGCCAGTCCAATTGGCAATACCATCTTGGGTTAATTTTTTTCTACATTTATATGAACATATAAAAGAGAAGTGAAAACAAGGCCAACAAGGAAGTGGAAAGCTAACCATTAAATATCCTGCATTACTTCATCTAATACAATTTTTCAATTACTTTCGTGACAAAAACACCGAAAATTAAGCCTTTCTACCATGTGAAAGCATATATAGCATGAAATCTATTATACGGGCGTGGACTCAAAATGTATGCTGACATTGTCCAAATTTAGTAAAACTAATTCTTTTTTCAAAGATCCTATTATATTCGCCATAGGTTATCAAAAATTAGATTGTTGGCATATAAATCTTTGCTTTTCATGACAACGCTTATGTGGGATGATATTAAACAGTAGACCCAGATGGTCCAAATATGATGCAATTAATATTTATGCCAAATTGCTGTTATGCTTCAAAATCCATCTTAAAATCTTAAAAAATACTACAGTACGATTTTTGTTGGAAAATTTAGAAAACCCAAATTTTTTTCAAATAATTTTTTCATATTTCATCAAAATATATCAAATATTGCGACCTGTTAATTTGTCCAAAACAAGATACATGAAGGGACATCGGATAGATCGACGGACAGACAAGCTCAAGTCAATTCAAAACATGATTCTGAGTTGATCTACCTTAAATCTTTTCAAGTGTCAAATAGCATCTGCGTAAACCTAATACATTCTCTAACACAAATGGCGCAGTTTATAAGAAAAAGCACGTTTCATGTATCCGTAATATGCTTATACGACTATGCCTGGACTATTCGAGTTTACGGACTTTATTTAAAGTGTTTTAAAAATACTTCTGAAAATTCGAAAAGTTCAAAATCCGCTCAAAAATACAAAAAACAATCCATAACTTATAACGTAGACATATTATTTATTGAAAACTCGGCACAAAAGTTTTGAATCAATATAAAAGTCGAAATTTACGATCAGGAAATTCATCGATGATCGATCGTTGATACAACAAATAAGCGCATATTGTTAAATCTACTTATGGTTAATAGGATTTTCGCTCTTTACACGAAGTTTTTGCACGATTTTATTTTAATAGGGTGTAAAGATGCAATTCAGTTTCTATTTTCAATGAGGCCCTTTAAGACAGCAGGCTTTAAAAAGTCTTCAATTTATCTTAACAATCTGCAACTGCCTAATATATATTAAAAAGCATGAGGAACATGTTCTTTTGGAGGCATAATCCACGCAGTACGAAAACCAATGTAGCGTAAACCGCCGTCAACAGAAGATATTAATCTGATACAAGCATTTCCCAAAATCAGCCGAAAAGCCAATGTAAAAATGAATCCGACCGATCAATCTAGACGCCAACAATTAAGATAATACCTTATAACCTTTATTTACTGGGTATCATCGATTCATCGAAAGATGAATATGACTTTTTTCTTTAGATAGATCCTTAGATTAGATAGATTTAATTTTCTTGAATTATCAATTTCTCTAATATTTATAACTAATTTAAAAATATGAGTCAATTCGAGTCATCTTTATTATTGCGCCTGCATTTTTATGTTTGAATTTCAGTAGAATATTCTCTGTATGAAGCAATTATCCAGCCAATAAATAAATTCAATAAGTTTGATGTTAATTCAAACGCAGAAAGGGTTTTTGGACCTTTTCTATATGATGTGTAAATTGCAGCGGCATTTTTATGTAAACAAAGAAAATAAATAAAAAAACATAAATCGCTCGGTATTTTTGGAATATAGAAAAAATCATTACACGCCTGATTTATTAAAAAAATATTATTTTGTTTTTTGACAAAAGTAGTGGTTTGGAAACTGTTTTCTTGAAAAGAAAAATACACAATATTTATCGGAATTATAGCTCAGCACACTTTTCAGAACCCTTAGATAACGTTATATAATTGCACAATTCCGGGCCCTATTTTCACATATGATAAAAAGCATGCGATTTCGTCTACGTACTGATGTTTTTCTTTTGTTATCGTACTATTATCTGAAGCTTTTGTCCAAATTTCGCCATTTAGAGCAACTTAAACATCTTTCACAACTTGATGCAAGATGTACAAAGAAATTCTCGCCGTCCTCTGGTGTAATGTAAATTTCGTGATGAAAGTACAAGTGGTCTTTTAAGGGTGACTTTGCACATACCCACTTTTTGAGTGTTTTAAAAAGAATGCGAACACCGCTCAGAAAGACGATAAATCATTGGTTGAAACACGTAATAATTAACGGGGAAAATGTCAGGGAAATACAGAGAGAGTGACAACACTGCTAACGTTTCCTATATAGATTTTAAAATAAGAAGCGAACGTTATAATACTATAATGACTTTTTGCATACATCAACCGACTTCTTTTAATGATCAGTACAATTGTTGTCTCCAGCGAGCTTCAGCGTTATAGTGCTCCCAAAAGGAGGTGTCAACGGCGGTCGGCTTTGCAATTGATGTTAATAGTTTTCTTAATCTACACCATTTTAAAATAAACAATAAAAGTAACGCTTCACAAAGAGCTCGGCTTATCGCAAGCACACAAAAACTATAGCACAGCAGCGCTACTGCTGTGAGGGGATCAAGGATTCTACTTTAGAAGTCTGGCTTTGACAAATTGTCTAGGAGAAAGCAACGCAATTTCATTCTTGTGCATCAACGAAACTAGCCATTTCCAGGTCAAGGCATAACTAGCGATGGGGATCGGATTTAAGTAGCTATTGAAGCGGAAGAGCCAATGTTGAATTGCAACGGGTGAAAGTTTTGCTCTTTGTTTGATGCATTTGCAAGAGAACAATTTTTGATAAGCTACTACAAACAATAACTATCTAGGACTATGAAGAATTCTCTTAACATAGTGTGAAAATTCAAATAAAGACAATGTTACCGATCAATAAACATCGCAAAAACATGACTAAGCAAAAATTTAAAATCTACGACACTCGCCATATTTCCGTGATATACGTACTATTTTAATTTGTAAAATAATTTGAAGGCAAAGCAATTTAAATATCAATTTTGTTTAAAAAAAGATTTCCAAGTTGCAAAATTTCAAGGCTTGTAAGTCTTCTGTGAAATATTTGACACTTACACTTACGAGGGTGCACTAAATTTTTGCGAATATTGGCAACTGGTTTTCAGATTCAGAATCATTTACTGGTTCGACTTTAGCTAGTCTTTCACTTGTACTTTTGTTTGTGTCCAACCTGTAATGCTATCGATTTTTTTATATGACTTGGGCGAAAGATAATTATAAATGGTCAGATTTTCAGTACAGAATAATGTATGGACGTTTGCAAAATAAGAAAAAAAATTTGGTGCTGTTATCTTATTTACTATCTTTCACTTTTTGCTAAAAAAGGAACTTATTTCGGGTAACTTGTTAGTTTTTTTCATATAGTAACCAATTTATATTTAATTAAATAAAAAGTAATAGTTCTTTTAGTATACGGACCCAATAAGCCCTCTTGATTTGCAATTTGAAAAACATATTAATCCCTGAATTAAAAAAAGATTAAAGTCTATTCTACAAACTGATTTAATTTTTGCTTGAAATATTAACTAAACAAATATCCAAAATAATAATAAAAAAAAAGTGAAATATATATACATATGTGCATACACATATGTATGGTTTTACTTATAGATTTCATATGCTTATATATAATATACAAAAATAAAGAAATTTATAAAATAATTCCAAAATTCGTTTCAATTCAGTGCAATGCTTCTAATACAAATAATTATTGAGTTAAAATACATAGGTCATTAGCTGTTTGTTGTTTTATAACTAATTTCATTTTTATGGATTTTTTTTTTATTTTTTCTCTTGTCTGGAGGCATCAGACTAGTGAAGAGAAGCAAAAATTAGAAATTCTTTTTGGTCGACTCCTAGCCAGTAATCGTAATTGAGCTAGTGAATGAATAGACAGGTGGCTGTCGTCACAAGTCTCTGTCGCAGATATGCTTTCCTATGAATGTGTGTTTGAGTTTTCGATTTTTAAATTGTAGTTTCTAATAAGTTATTCTTCGGGTATACGACGATATCCGGGTGGCGGTGGTGGTGATTGTAGATTTGTAGCTGAACTTATACTTCCGAAGGACGATTGTGACGCAGATGGGCACATTGGAGAAAAATTGGTAACAGCTTCGAGGATTCTTTCGTCTGGATGATAGCCGGTTGTATGTGAGTCAACGGGTGAGCAGCTTGAATGGGCTCTTGCTGTTGTAATTGATGATGATGATCTTCCGCGGGGACCCTGCATCACGCCTTCAAATTATTATTACCAAAAGAATAACATCATCAAATCATAAAAATAATCGTAGAAATAGAAGAACAAAAAATATATCGATTAATAATTTCAAGAAAATTATTTAAAAAGTTTTAGGGTCAGCATCCTTTTTTTTTTTATTGATACTAATTGGTATTAATGTGAGATAGTTGCGCTTGTCTGCTGCATGTTTAGTGTTTCTTTATGCTCACAATACTCAGGAAAGCATTTTAATGCAATATTATATATAATAATGATTTGTTATTCTCTGCTCAGCAGTGTAATCAGAAAATAAGATTTGTCATCAAGGATAACATGTGCTTTTCTTTGGTGTAACATTGTTCGATAGAGTATATGTATATACGTGTATTAAAATAACATTAACAACAAAGAACACAATAAATAAAAAAATCGCATGCCAGCATCTAAAATTAACATAAAATAAGTTAAATACAAATAAAATACAACAACACGATCAATTCAACTCTCTGTCCCCTTTCTTTTAACATGAACACAATGAACACACATACATGAATATATTTTCTACTTGAAACGAGAAGCAAAAAACAATGTAAGATTAAATTAATGGCGACAAAATCAACTCTAAGAATAATAGAAATGATTTCAGTGAAGCACAACCATCCAAGGTGATGACTTTGAAATCGCGGCATTGTACGAGTCAAACTTACGATATAAGGGATTGCAAAAAATGTATTTTATAAAAGGTAATAACAATTTACACCTGATCTGCAAGTTGAAAAGAAATCATACATTATAAGCTCATTATTTGGACATAATTTCGATAAAGGCTTTGGAAGGGGATGATGACATATTGAGAGGAGGTGAGGTTGCGTTGACAACAAAACCGTACAAAACGTAGCAGGTGCTGTATAATCAAGGATTCCGAAGAAAAAGAAAAGCAACGTGTGGATGATGATTTATCGATATTCTAAAATTATGCAGTAGTCAATAAAGGAATGATTATGTCTCATTCATGAAGACATTCCCGCTATTCAGTCTTCACATTATTATTTCGAAAAACGTAAAAAGACCATAATGGAACAAGACCCACCATTAAATAGTTTGCGCTACTTCGCTTAACGCAGTTATTCATATAACGATTTTTTAAAATAAGGTCTTATAGTATTGGAAACTATCGAAAAAATGATGCGATCCGAATCATTTTTAAAAGCGTTCGTGCTTGGGCCAAAACATGTAGATGTACCAAATTTCATCAAAATATCTCGAAAATTGTGACCTGTAGGCTGTACACAAGAAAACAAGACGGACATGGGACACATAAGCATAGATCGATTCAGAAAGTGAATCTGTGATCGAAGAAGGGGTTCGATCCGAACCATTTTCAATATTTATCAAAATATCTTAAAAATTAGGACCTGCAAATTGAACACAAAAATGCATGGGTATATCGCAGAGGAACTGACAGACTGACAAGCTTATATCGATTCAAAAAGTTATTCTAAATCTATCGATATTATAAAGGGTGAGACGATCTCCAGTCCTTGTGGGTCTTGCAAGCATCCTCACAAACTTAATGTACACTTGTACTTTATAAAGGGGCGTAGCGTATAAAAAAGGCATTAGGCAAAGGGCAATTGCAATTTTTTTCGTATATAAGGAATTTTTTTTAATATAACGGGTTATTCGAGTAATGGCCGAAAAAATGAAAGATATAGAAGCAAGTAGCAAATTTTCTGCGCTTTAATTTCATTGGCGTTTAACTTAAAAGTAATAAACGGTTCTAAACAAAAAGGAACGAAAATTTTCAAATTTTGTTGCATGCGCATTCGTTGTTTCCAGGTGATTTTGTAACATTGCTCCTCACAATTGCAGCCAGTTTTGGTACTTCGCGTGCGTTTGACCAGCGAATGAATGGAAACTTTTTGTTGTAAACGGTCGTCAATCAGGAGACGTCCACTATTCGCGTAAAGCGATGATAGTCAGAAACATGTGACAAAAGAGGAAGAGAGGAAGGCGTAGAAAAGTAGTGACCGTAACCTAGTGAGTGCGTACGGAATAGGTAGGTGTTATGCCTTTACCCACTGAGCACCCACTAGAGCAAATTCTACGGCATTGACACTTGAAATCGCGAACACTGACTTGGTAGTCGCGATTCTCACGTGCTCGGTGGTGATCAGAAAGAATTACACATATAGAAAAGGTAAAAGGGGAAGTAGTGTTCGCCGCTACGGGGGAAAGACCTCAACAGGTCATTAAAGAACGATATGCTGATCTAATGCTTTGCAGCCAAGTACAAAATATATAGGTCGTTAGAAGATCGGATAGTTCTTTGGAAAAGACTTTATTTATGGACGCATTTCTTTTATCGTCTCTTATCACATGTCATGCAATAAGCATTGACCAATCTATCAGTGACGCATTGCGTACCTCTTCTTTACCATATCTAGCTTTTTCACAAAGTTAACAGAGAATCCTTGTGGGAATTGGATTGGATTGGAGTTTTTAAAAGAGGCGAGAAGATATTTAAAATAATATAAGATCTGAGAGGTTTCATCGCTGGGGGGAAACGCTTTGTAGTACAAAAACTACACATGAGGTCGTTCGCACTTATTGATGGAAATGTTAACAGAAGAACCTACATCAGAGAACTCTTTAAAGAAAATAAATTTCACATGAATTTTAACAAGCAATTTTTACGTAAGTTTTGAATATATAACGAAGGAGGCCAGGCTGCAACTTCGTTATAAATACAAAATGATTAAAACGTAAGGTAGCTTTGCAGTGTACTCTTGTTGAACTGGATAAATTTTTAAGTTTATTCGGTTGTTTTAGCTAATTTTAGTTTAACTACTACTGTCGGAACTCGTGGTATTTACAAGATGTATCTACGATAATTAACTAGTAGAACTCAATTTCACTCTTTTTCCAGAGGTCATTGCATTTCTGATATTTTTCCCAGCGAGGCTAAGACTTGCTCTTCACAAACACAAAAGCATCTTCATGTCCTGGTGGTAGCCTTTCTCAACAGGGTCTCTTCTCAATCTAGTGAAAGAATACATAAAGTTTATAATAGAATCAGGCTCAGTGGACTTCGCGGCTGACAAACGTTGCTGATGCTGTTGGCGTAACACGCAGGCTACCATCTCACCTACTCTGTTTGCCAGTATGCTTTCAATTTTTTTGTTTTCTTATTTTATATTCATGTTTGTCTTCTAGATACAATAGGCAACTTAAGCTCGTTAGCAAGTTGTCTTCAAAGAGATGCAGAGATTACCTCAGGCATTGAAACATGAAACCGGAATGTGGCCGTAAGTAAGCCTAACACCAGTGGACATATTCTAAATGCCTGCAATTGTGTTTTTTATAGCTTGAACATCCGGCAACATTAAACAGTCGTAATATCATCGCGAAAAACGCAATGAAAATGTCGAGTGCGAAATAAAGGACATTCAACGACAGCATTGTCTGCATCGTGTCACAACTAGGTATGAAAGGTGGATCAATTTTGCGAATCTTATGCATAACAACTCATGCATAGAATAAGACGTACCGTCCACATCCATTGCCCAACTTTGAAGGCTATGCTGACCAATTATGTCATTTTCGAACCTGGACAGAATATGAAAGCAATGAATCAATCTTCAATTTCCTATCTCATCTTTCATTTCTGTAAGAATGCCAAATATAGGTAAACACACAAACGAAGAGGCAGACCTACTGAAGTAGAATACGTGGACTCGTGTAGCGTTTGTTATAACCAAAAGTACAAGAACTGGATACTTTGCTTATGACCTTTTAATTATCGTCCGAATATGTAATACACATTTCTTTGAATGCATTAGTCACACGACAATAAGAATGCTTTTAGCTCATTTTAATTTTATACCTACCATAGCAAGATGATTACATTGGACTTGCTTTCCGTTTGTAATGCTCAGTACGCCCTAAGCAATATTGCGACGAAGATTCGTTTACATCAATGAAGGAGGGAGAGTTTTATCGTGAGGAATTATAATTGCCAGCACAGTTACTATTATTTTATAGAACTTCTGCTACATGAAACTTGAAAACTGTTAATAAATAAGCTCATTTACCTTATTTTTAATATATTAAATCAAAGCAAAACCTTGTTATAAAGCACAATTTCTGAAAGTAGTATTATGTCCCTTGAAAGAATCTTGGTTAGATTTAACCTTTTTTCAAAGAATTAACTCAGACAAATAAGTTCTTGGCATTCAAATTGGTTGCTTTATAACAAACCGAAGGCATTTATTGTCCGCGTCATTTTGTGCATAGAAATCTTTGATAATAATGCTCATGCCGTACAAGTTTTACCCGTTGACAAACCTTAGTAAGTAGTTGTTTTAAAGAATGCCCTGCAACTAACAAGCCGTGGCGTTAACATCGGCTTACACTTTTTTAAGCGGATATAAAAGGAATAATCCTGTACGATAATCCTAAACG
Source organism: Glossina morsitans morsitans (assembly GCA_001077435.1). Taxonomy (NCBI): domain Eukaryota; kingdom Metazoa; phylum Arthropoda; class Insecta; order Diptera; family Glossinidae; genus Glossina; species Glossina morsitans. The sequence goes on from CCAG010014196.1 coordinate 24,597, forward strand.
GAAAAAAGCATAAGTTGATCTAGGATGACCATCCACATCTCTTACGAACTCGAATATTCATGCCCAGAAGATGCTGTGGCGCATTTGGTGGGATTGGAAAGGAATAAATCTACTGCGAATTCCCACAGCTTAGTGAAACTGTTACATCTGGACGTATCAAACCCAACTGCTCAAACTAACTGACACTGTTGAGAAAAAAATAACTCGAAAAGTGATTTTGATCCATGACAACGCCCGTTCCTGTGCAGCGGAGAAAGTGATCTTTAACTTAAGACTGGGAACTCCTGCTTGCGGCCTTTTCAGATTAACGGTTCGCAAAAGTTGATGTTGTGCTTCCATAAGCTACCCGCTAAGTGACAAAAGATGGTCGAAAGTGGTTGTGAATATTTGTTTTGCAGCAATTTTTTTAAAATAAATTTGAAATTTAGCAGAAAATTCATAGAACTTACAGAGAACTACCTATCATGTATTATTTTATCCGACAAAAGGCTAAAAAGATGAGTTGAAATTTTTAAAACTAAAAAAGACAGAAATAAAGACTGTTTCTAAATAGGAAAATTAATTAAATTTACAAAAGAAAGAAAAAAAAAACATTAAATACTTTATGAAAACCTATACATAAACATATGTTCGAATAGGTGTTGCTTGTACTTTCACTACTTTTGCTGCATTACTATAATCTTCTATAGGTAAAATGAGTGTTTTGTGAAAATGATGCTTTCTGTATGTTATATATGTAGTTTTGATTTATTTGAAAGTGGTTTTGGCGATGTTTGTAAAATTATAGTGAATGTTTATTATTGGAGAGATAGAGATAGAGAGAAAGAGAGAGAGAGGAAGAGATAAAAGTAGAATTAACATCAATAAATAGCAAACCAATATTCAATTAAGGCAGGCATTGCATTTTATGTAGTAGGCACTCATTTGATTCCAAAAATAGGATGGATGTCTGTTTAGCGTACGTTCGTTTGTTTTATTTGTTACTGTTGTTGTTGTTATTGTTGGTTGATTGATTGATTGATTGATTGATTGATTGATTTGTTAATTGTTTTTAACACTTAATAATGCTTATAATTAAGATGTTTGCTTTTTCACACTTGCAGCTACTCTTTTCTTTATTTGATTCTTTCTTTCTTTTAGTTCTTTTTTTTTCAAGATATTTAGAGAGCGAGAGAGACAGAGAGTGAGAGAAGCAGTTTTGCTTACGCATTGCGTTAAAATCTTACAGTCGATAATGAGGTTTCTTGCACTTTAAAAGCTTCGCGTCGAAAATTTTCCAATTTAACTTTATTCATTGGTGCACCTGAAATATGAAAAAAAAGACAAGAAGAGGAAAGAAAAACAAACAAAACAAATAGTTGGTTTGGAATTTGTTTTAAGTTAAGATTCGCTTCAAAAAAGTGATAGGTATCTGTTGAATAAAACTTGAAAAACTGAAATACCCTTTCTCTGGCAATCATTCGTTATAATTACGTTTTCGATTCATGTTTCTTTTCACCTTAATTGATGAATTTTTCTTCAACTTAAACCTAAGAGATGTCGGTCGGAAATCAAATAAATTTCTTCTGTACTGATCCTTAAGATGTTGGGAAAAAATATATGTTCATACAATTGATAAAGAAACGACATAATCTACTAAAATCCCAAGTATTTTGATGCCTTTTCTTTACAACTATTTATATATTCTAACTATCTGCTAACCCATAGCTATAGGTTATAAACACTAAAATGAATTTACTACGGTAACGGATGCTTCCCTAAAACACTGCTACATGTAACGGTTAACAATGCGGAATTCGTTCAATTTTACAGATACCCATTGATATAAATGGAAAATTTTTATTGATTTGTTATATTGCTTAGCTTCGAGCGGCAATAAATTTTATGAAACTTTGCTGACAAATAGAGCTAGTCGTCTGCTCGCCAGCTAATGAAATGCTAATTTTCAAGATCCGGTATCGAAAGTAACGATCTTTATGAGCTGTTTTGTTAATAGCAGCCCTGGTCTAGTTATTTGATTTGGATTTTTGCTGTGCACAGACACATATCCACTGTGATTTTGAATAATGCATTAGAATTGTAATATATTTTAAATATGGGCGAGTCATTTGGCTAGTTGCGACAAATTGCAAACCTGCGTGGGTTGTAGGAAATATTTGCACTCAATTTTGGACTAATAATGTCTCTTATCGATTGAACTTTAAAGTTTCCTTTTTACCCCTCATCGAAAGACGGGGGTATATTCACTTTGTCAAAACATTTGCAATGCTCAGCAGGGAATATTCTGAATTAGCATCAAATTCTAAATCGATTTAAGCGGTGCAATGTCTGTTGTAAATAATCTCCTGGCCGCAAAAATGAAGCTATCGACTTTAAATTTGGCAGAAAAAAGAAAAGCTCTTGCGCGCAGGTTGGTATTGAAAATGGAACAAATCAGTCGAAGGACGCACACGCCCACAGCACCACGTAAGCAGAGAATATCTCTGTTTTTCTAAAGAGAACAAGAAATTGTTTTTTTGCCCATTACTCTTTAACTGTAGCAGATATTTGTACAAAAAATTTGAACGTATATTCTGTGGGCGGTGCTATTGTGGCTACACAAAAATGAAAAAATTGGCTACGCCTACCCAATATTATAGTGCACCAAAATTTAAATTTTTTTTTATTTCATTTTATAAGGCGCAAAAACAAGCTTTAACCAGCCTCATAAGGTATATAAATTCTTGACCAGTTTCAGATTTGGAATGCACCTAAACATGGCCGCCTGTTTGCGCAACTGTGTAGTATTTGTGGTAAACATTCTCACATTAACGAAGATATCACCTACAAATTTGCAAAAGAATTTGAAAGCGGCTTAAGCTTTTCCATAACTACGCCTACAACGTCCACCTTGCGACAAAAACTTTTATTTTGAAGATAGCAAAAATCAACTACGCCCACTCCACATTATAGAGTATGAAAATTTAGTTCTTTTACTTTTTTGTCTTTTTTAGAATAACGGTGATAGTTTAATAGATTCGCTCACGATCGAATACAATTTTCTTACTTGTTTCTATTGTGAGCGTATCTGCAGTGAATCAAGGAGTTGAATCAATTCTGGGTTATATTTTGTAACTCACTTTCAAATACTATGTTGATGCCCATGTTAATCAGTGATTCGAGAAACAATTGGATTGAAGTACTCTTGCACTGTACAAAATGTGAATCAGGAACGAAAAAAGATCACTACTTAACGTTGTAAAATTGAAAGTTTAAAACTTTTCGTGGTATCAACCACCTTTTGGAGCATACTTAAAAACGCAAGGTTTTTAGGTATCCGCATCATTAACCATCACACTAATGTATACTAAATTTATTCCTATATGTGACTAAAATTAAAAAACATAGCTGAGTGAACATAACATCAATAAAAATTTTTTCACAGTTTCGCGGTGTCATAATTATCACTGTTCATGGAAAACTGATTGGTTGATTAATAGTTTAAGGAAAGGTGCAATGATTTTTTTTTACATGATATTTTGTACACTTTCACAGCGATATGAATGACAATAGATTTTACAAATGTTTGTGGCAAAAACAGACAGAAGAACGAAGCACATTCAAGTTTTACATAAAGAAGCAAATTGACGGAGATTTACATTGGACACATATTGGTTTTAGTAGAAAAAAAACAATCCGGAGTCGCTCGGTATAAACAGAAATAATAAAACGATTGAAATATCGTAAGAGATAATGAAGAAGAATTAGTAAATGGTAAAATGACATGAAATAAAAGAAAATCACTTACCGATATAACTGAGAAGCACAGGCAAGAATATAAGGCCATGAGCGGCACCTATCAATACAATACCCAGGTACATACGGAAATAGAAAACCTGGAAGATCTGACTTTTGGCGAATGCCAGCACCAAAATCCCACCAAACTTTGTTAATGTTATTCCCGAAAATATCGAGCTACCCATTTTGGTAAGACAATCGGCAGCACGTTTCTCGCGTGTACCCTCCGTAGATATTGAAAAACTGTGCACCAAATGCGAACAAAATTCCACAGATATGCCAACGGCCATTACTAAATTCACTAGCGATACAGCATTCAATGAAATATTCCAATAGTACATATTTCCTCCCAAGTTTATAACAATCATTGTTATTGTTATCACCACCACCAGCGAGGAGTGTATGTCGAAGCCCATTAGCAAGAAAGTGACTATGAAAATGGCCAACACCGATATACCCATACTTTGCAAGGTGTCCGGCCACATGGTTAAATATTGCTCGTAGAATACATAGAACACCGAATAGGGAAACACTTCGACTTGGAGAGCTTGTTCAAAGGGCACACCCTGGGACATGAGTCGGCCCTGTATCATGTGAGTTATGTTGGCCGATAGTTTACGTGCTGAACGTAAAGCTAAATAATAGTCGGCTGATGTCTTCAAAATGGAATGGTAAGCCATAAAATAAGAAGCATCTACTATGGCATCGTTATCTCGACTATGATGATATCGTACAGCTCCGCCATAGGCGGCGTGGCCGGCTTTAGCGCAGCTATCATCGGGATTGTCTTGTAGGAAAAACGGTAAATATTTACCGAAATCCTTTTCGTCTGGTCTCTGCAATTTGTTACGTTTTATAACACAAGTGTTACAAGTTGTGTCTGTGGATAAAATTAAGGCATGAGAGCATTCTCTCAAAATCAAAAATTTATCTAAATCCCTAGTTTACCTGTGTGAGGACAAAAACCACCGTTCTCCGGACGATATTTACAACAGCTTGTCGCTTGACTCCAATCAAAGAAATCGTCTATCCAACTCGAAGCTGGTCGCGCTACGTAGGTCTTATTGGAACGTCTACTTGCCAAATAAATTTGAGTAATCAAGCTATCATCATTACAAAATTGCCCCGAACAAATCATATTTTGATCAAAACTATCAGAGAAGTTTAAGCCCGACTTTAGCACAAAGTACACGGGTGGCCCAATGCTGAGATAGCGATTGAGAGATTGAAAATAATGCAAAACAAAACTGTCTTCGGGCATCGATAACTCCTGATTTAAGCCGATCTCTATACGAGGTGCAATTGCTATACTGGAGCACAGCCAACCAAAGAAGACAATCATTACGATAATGCGAACAGTTTTCTTCATTAGGAATGGCACATAAACGCTTTTAAAGAACTTGTAAAGTAAGCCCTCTGTAATGGGCACTACATCGGTCTTTTTCCCGCGAATAAAGCAACACACATCTAAACGATTTTCGGCTTGACGCTTCGTATCCAATGTAAGCAAGCTCACAAAACAGGTGATTTGGAGTAAGAAATCAAATAATAGCGCCATACCAGCGTACAGCGCGAATGCTTTAACGGCAGGCATATCGGACAGGCCGCCCAAGAAAAAACAGCAACTTTCGCTGACTGAGGTTAATAGCATAGAAGGTCCTACTCGTCCCATAATGCGACCAATGTGCTCCTCGTGAGTTTCATCAGGTCGTTGGACATCACGCTGATATGTCTGTACCAATATGAATATGTTATCTACGCCAACAGCCAACACCAGAAAAGGTATCACTTCGACAATAATTAAGGTCGCCGGTACACCAATATAGCCGAAGACGCCCACGGATGATACGACTGAAGCCAATACAATGATAACACCACCCACGCCCAAAGTTATTTTACTGTCAATGAAAGCGCGTCTAGCCTCCTGAACATGGCCCAACGATATGGCTATATAAGCAAACATTATAAGATAAGACACCAAAATAGTCAAAACATCAGATTGCGATTCACGATTCAATTCATCCTCAATCGAACGTTCTGAGGTGAAGGCAATATCCATGTGCTGGCTCATACGAGTCCTAGTGTAGTTAAGCATGAAGTCTACGTAACGTTGTTCCCATTCCAAAGCAGGACCAAGTTTTTCCTTGTCATGATGATTTCGGACTAGAAATGTCAGAATTAACGCATTCGCCTTTTCATAATTTGTATCTCCCGATAATTGTTCGCGCGGTTTTAGGAAACCACCTAAAGCTATGGCTGGATCTACGGGCCCACCGTAAGGAGCCAAGCATAGATATGGATTGCTTATACACGCATACAATTCGTCAAGATATGTAACCTACAAACAAGTAAAAACAAGTGTGAGCGTTTCCTTAAGTCTAACTTGATAAATTAGCTCACCTCAAAACCGTTGTCTTCATCTTCGTCGTCAAGGCGATCAATTTCATCTTGAAAGTAACCCCAAATCGATTGGACAACACAATTCGTAGTCTCCACCAACCCAGGTTCACCCGATGTCAGCGGTGCGTAACAGATATCTTTTAACATCGTGGCATTCTCGACGCTTTTGCCCAGATTCTTAATTTCTTCTTGCAAGTGGTAAACATCTGTTAAAAATTGCTTATCGAACACTGGACCAAAATGTAGTGGGCCATTTGAGGTATTATGTACAATATCGGGCAAATCGACGGCTTTAATAATGATCTGTTCAATGCGGTAAAATGGTTGAAAATTGGAATCAAAAAATTCTCTTTCCACCCGCGAACGTGATTGTGGCGACGCCCACAATTTAACTGGATCCGTAGTGACATGTAAGAATTTAATGCCATAACCCAAAGCAGCGACGAACAGTAAACCGCCAAGCAATGTAAACCAGGGATACGTAGCAAAAAGTTTGCCCCATGACGTGAAAAAAGTCTCTAAATATTTTTCCGTTTTAGCACCTAAATGTTCAAAATAGCCAGATTCAGATGTTGTCATTGCGTCGATATTATCGTGCGGTGGTCCATCAACTTCGTTGCCATCCGCTGAAAATAAAAACACGTATCATCACAGAAATCATCAACGTCAGTGCATTTCGAACATTACAAACATCAAGAGTGAGCAATAACCAATAAACACATCCATGTGCTTTGGTCAATTTACAACAAGAATAATAGTAACTCTAAATATTCAAGTAAATGTCAAAAGCTAAATCTTATTAAATGATTGCACAATAAAGTGCTTAAATTTATAAAATTGTGTATATTGACATATATGTACAAAGGTAATTTACGTAAGTACAAAAGTTAAAGAGCATACATAATTTGCGGTTAAAGTTCATAAACGCCGCAATAAAAGTCTTTCTATGACACATAAACATGGAGGTCACCCGATTGTCGTTGGTTAGAGCCTAAACATTGCAATGGCTTCATTTAGCTTTTCATGAGGAATGACAGGAGTTTTTTCTTTCTCGCATCTCATAAAATAGACGTATTCAAGACAAGCATAAAATCTACTAATCGCAAAAATAACTGTAGATTGAAACAGGTAGAAGCTGAAATCTGAATATTTTGACGTATCGGTGACAATAGCTAGCAGGTGATCACGTCGCGATTAGCAAAAAACTGCAACTTTTATTAATCCGTTTGAGGTGTCAGATATTCACGATATTACGGTTATGATAGATGCACACTACGAACAGATAAAGTAAGGGCTTTAAGCTGCACACTACGAACAGATAAAGTAAGGGCTTTAAGCTGCACACTACTAACAGATAAAGTAAGGGCTTTAAGCTATTTTGACTTTGTATTTACTTTGTCACTGTAGAGGTTTGCTTTTCATGTTTGCCTTATGCAGTGTTTAGCAAGAATGCGTTTAAAAAATTGTGTTTAACAAAATTTAAAATTTCAATTGCCAACATGCTGCCCTGCAGTGAGTTTCAAAAAATTAACTTTTTTGACTATTTAAATCTTATCGACGCCTACAAATGTCTCTTTATGTCATTCTATATTATTTGAGGCATAATTTAACCCAATACAAAAAACTATTTTTTAATAAACGTAGACAAGCCTTACGCTCATACTACCATTTTAGCTCATTGCTAACCGCGACACAAAGATCACTGAAAAAATCTACCAGGTATAGAACTTAATTTCTGCTAACTTAAGAAAGGAACTTGTCCTCTACAGAATAAAGCGTCGATCTGCCCATGTTAATATACTTTGTCTAAGTTGCCTCGCCTAAACGTATTCTTAGTCAAAAAACCTTCAAATGTCGGAAGCGTAGCATTCTTGTGTATTATAGAATGGTTATGTGTAATGCAAAATAGATATGGAACAATACCACTAGTGAAAACAACCATTAAAATTCAGGTCATTAGTTACAATTAAAAAGTCGAATATTCATGGCGCCGACGGTTTGGTTGATCAACTTGCTGATACAATCAGCAAAATGTGGCGAAAGATATAAAGTGTGAACCATATTACACAGGAGCCGCCTAGGAGACGTTAGCAACGATGAATTTGACTGTCTTACCATCCCAATACTTTTCACAGTCGTTATCTTGGTGACTAACGTTTCTTATAACCGTTTACTAAGTACATGCCTGCACAGCTCTTCCCCTCTCATACAGATATAATTAAACGGATTCTTTTGTAAATAATGTCAAGAGTTCAATCGTCCTTGTCATATGGAATCCGTATTCTGCTAAACCTAGTAACGGACAGAAGCTTTGCTGTATTACTTTTTTTTGCTAAGTAATAGAGTTTGCTATTGCAGTTTGTAACGCTGACGTTTCAATATTAAAAAGCATATATTCAATACCCATATGAACTTTTACGTTTATAATGTATGCCGCTTTACTTTTTGACTAAGGAAACGTAAAGATTTATTGTCCTGACATTAATGGCGAAATTGAGCACATGATGATCGCACTTATTGTAGGCGTCTATAGGAATATGTGGACGTCTATTGATACATATGCATGTGCGCACCTATATGTATATGTACGTAATACGTACGAGCTTCGTGCGCTCAAGGAACGAAAATGTTGAATTCGTAAATTAAATAAAAATAACAATAACACAACAAATGACTAAAAAGTTTAGTGGAAGTTTAATCAAATAAAGCGAGGATATCGTTTTGAGCAAATGAAAGATTATGAAGTTACAGTTATAAATGAATGCCACCAACCATATGATAATGTGAATGAACGCATGAGTGATTAAACACAATCATTCAAGTGTTGTTTTCTCTAACATGTTAGTTACGCTTAAAACAGCAACAAAGCAAAACCAAAACACATACTGGATATTTTCGATTGCAGGGGCGAATCCTCCTCCGGTGCCAATTCATTATTGGCTTGACCATCCGCTAAACATCCGCCATCATCTGACGCTGTATAACGATTATCCAAACCATCACCTACCAAAACTAGATTAAATTTTGCAATGCCAATCATTGTAGAATCATAATAACCAACAAATGAAAGCAAAACGAAAAAAAAAATGAACAATTGTTAATCGTATTAAATGAGAAAATACAAAATTTTAACTAAATATACCATGGGTATGTATTAAAAGTACTTTTATATTGCTCCTGTTATCCCCTATCCCGAATTTAAATTTGATTCATCAAATTAACTTCTTGGACACGGAAAATGTGGAAATCAAACAACCAATAATACAAATTTGAATTTTAAACTAATGCACGATCTTACACAGAAGATTGAAAGGTGGTGGCAACCAAACCTTAAGCTTGGATTTAAGTTGTGAAAACTGCTTAAACCAAGAAATTAATTAAGGTCTACAGTAAAAAAAATGTAGACTGCCGCAAGCTTAGAGTTGGTGTTGGCTGCCTTTTTGCAAAGACAGAAGACATGGGGAAAAGAGTGAGAAAGGCAAAGACAGAAAAATAGAGAGGGAGATCAAGATTCTCAGTTTTAATCCTTCTAAAGGAAGAGTTATAAACTAGGGTCGAATTTATTTTCAAACTTGACCGGCGATAAATCAGCTCGAAGCTTCTCATTGACAATATATATAGATAGATAGATAGATATCCTTTGTCATTTATATACAGGATGTATACGTCCTACCTACGGTATGACACAATTGCTTTACATCAATCTTAAAATGATTGGTATATAGTACGAAACCATGGAATTACAAGTCCGCGCATACCTAATTCAATTCAGAAAATCATTTTTGCTGTCTTAAATTTTCTCGGAACTTTGCAATTTGCTAAAATTGCATTTGATTTAATATAGTAGCAAAAAAAATTTTAAGAACAAAATTGTTTATTGTTTTCCATTTCTGTATCATGCAATACTGTCTCCCTTTGCATAGTTAATATGGTTTTTAATGTCAACAACGGAGAATTTTGTATTTAAGCAACCCGATAACACTTGAATTATTTGTTAATATAAATACATCTAGCAACGTGCAACATTTGCAATTTTTTCAACCTAAAAAACTGATTTAGCTGATACGATCAATTTTTTTTAGTTACAAAAACAATAGATGTGGAGGAAGAAGTGTGTTTACATATCAAACTAAAAGAAACAATTCAGCGAAAAAATGATATTAATTTATATGAAAAAACAAACAAAAAAAAAAAAGACCTTACCATCTATATTTTTGGAAGGAAATAAACAGACGCCCATTAGGAACAGTAAAGTGCCCACTAGGAAAACCACTACCATGATAACCGTAAAAGCATCAAAACCTCCAATCGTCAATGGCTGTGGAGTTGGAGGTTCTGGCGGCGGCTTGGGGCAAGAACTTTCACAATCGGCACATGAACAAGCCGGAGTCTTATCCTATATGTAATTAAAAAATAGAATTAAGAAGATTAAAATAAGAAAACGAAATGAATATCATTCATGAACTTAAGAGAGAATTTGTTTTTCTATTACATTTAATGGTTTATAACAAGGAACTGTTTTAGGATCCAAAGGACGGTAACCGTTTTTCGAGGGCGTATTATTCTGATGTTGTATGTAATTAATTTGAAATGGCACATATATGTTAACACTGGCGTCACCCATATACGTAAACCATTTAGTAGCGCTGCAGCGTGCCGCCATATGACTGCCGCACACAATATCCATTGCTAATTGACCCGTTGAAGGTACAGAAACCTTTAGAAAATGAAATCAAATTTGAGAATTTTTTGAGAATTTCAAATTAAAAAAGGAGCATGCGCTACCCTAGTTAAAAAAGCCACAAACACGTACCTGAGAACATGATTTGTAGGTACTATTGGTATAATTTGCTGTTATATGGACATCAATATTATTCACATAAAGTTGCCCTAAAACGAATATCAAAAGACTTATCTATAAGATTCATATGTAACATCAGAGCTCTTCAATTAGTTTCAATTTAATTTAATTCAAGACCACAAAATACACAAGTCTTGTAGCACTTACCTTTTTTAGAGATCTCTGTCGTCACCACATGCATAAATTCTGATTGCTTAGGAGAACATGTAAATTCGCATAAATGACGCGCCAAGTTTGCCATGCACGACGGGCAACGATCTAAGAAATTCGCTGCCAATTTGATATTAGTATTCAAGATGTTTACCTGAATAGAGGAAAACATAGTTTCGATACATAAAAGAGACGTACAATGAAAATGATTAGCATAACAGATAAGTATAAAAAATTTAGAATTTGAAAAAAGAATAATTTGCGACATGCTTAAAGATAGATAGGAAAAGTGTAAGATACATACGCAGGAAAGAATGCTAATAAAATAGGTAATATTTCCTTTCTGAGGGGCTTACATATCAGCAAAGATACACTATAGTTGTTCATTGAAAGTGTACTGATGGTGTTGTAAATTTAAATAAAAATTGTCGTAACTGTCGTAATTGTCGTTGAACTAACAGATACAGTTTTTGAACATTTCTCGGTGTTTCTATATCAACCACAGGAAGCTTAACAAATTAAATTATAATTAAATCAAGTTTTTTTTGCCTTGCAAAGAGATCCCATAGACCATAGACCATAGATCCTTTTTTTATATATACTCGTCTCAAATTAGTGACTTCTCTTTAAGTTATGTCGTGACATTTGTTTTAGTTTCATTTGACATACCAATTTTTCAAAACCTACGAGTAACGAGCAAAATTGCAAAAGTTTTTGTTAAAAAAAACGCAGTTGCGTTCAGTTTACGCTGGACTGCGCGCTTTTGCTCGGACCAATTTGGCTCATTTTTACTACCAACCCGCGCGCAGAAGCTTCCAATGTTTCTACCAAGTTTGAAGTCGATATCTCCTCTTTTACGACCAGTAGAATGCGAGTAACACACACCACACAGACATACAAACACACAGGCGGACAGGTGGACAGACATGCGTAAATCACATTAGAATTTCACGTTTATCAAGAATATATATATATATATCATAGGGTTTCCGAGGCTACCGTTTGGGTGTTACATACATTATGGAAAAAACGAAATGAGTATAGCCCTCATACTTCGGTGATGGATATAACAAGGAAAACTGTTCATTTTTGCATCAAAAAAATTTGGGAAGAGAACACTTGCCGTTTAATGAACATTAAGCAGGTATTTCTAAAATGCGCATATATTTCTCAGAGATTCCGTACTACAATACTCCATTGTCTGATTTCAAAAGCTTTAGTTAAAAAAAAGAATGCTGCATTTGCTTCTCGTCAAGTGAACACGAAAGATTCGTGTGTTCGTCCAATAGTCTGAAAACAAGTTTTAGCTCCTACCACAACTTTTGTAATATTTTTTCTATTTTATATCAGAGACTTTTGCAGTCTTTATGTTGGTGCATCTATTATAGCATGGAAAAAGATTTTTGTCGATTTGTGTCGACTCTTCTTTGATTTTTTAACCTATGCGGAAACGACAATAAAAACTGTAGACAGAAACAGGGGAAAAGCAAGTAAATTATACTTTGGCACGGCTGCATCTTTTGTACCCCTCGCTATCTTTATATTAAAAAAACAAACTATAATGAAAAGTAAATATAAGTCTATAACATTTGGTGGATTTTTTTCCATTTTTTGTACAGATACTGTGTGATCAACCGTACAATATACAGTAAAATCTTTGTCGTTGTAATTTTTGTGGTTTACGAGCAATGAGAAAAAATCCAGTTATTTTGCTTTTAAAAGCAGAGATGGCCCCACGGTACGGTATGTAATGCCGTAGGTGTATCTGATTTGAATCGATTTGGCATACTTCACAATTTTGAAGTCCATCTCTTTATTTCTGCAAGAAGGATGACATTTACCAGACAGACACAGAGGTAGAGAGAGGGACCAAGATTATATATACATACACATAGTGCTTGTGTGTTTCCAAAGTTTTGATAAAATAAATGTGCTCCCATTTTCGTTTGTGAGATTAAAAAAATGGAAAATAGTCAAATATTTACTTTTCGTTGCCGAAAAGTTATACAAACAATTACTTTTTCTCAGTAAGAAAATTGTGGCCACGTTCAACTATGCCCCGCTCCAAATTCAAAATAGTGAAAAAAGTAAAAAGATTAGCTCATGGTCACATCAATTTTGGAACCATTCTAACTACTAAGTATGTTGCCTCGTAACGCATGGAAGCAGCATCGTGTTTATCACGTTACAGTTAAATTCATGCTTTTACTTATATTGCATTTTACATATACGACAGCGTTACGTTCATGTAACGCTTTCTTTAGTTGGAAAATACTGGCAATCCTATCGTGTGTGAATAAGTGACTTTGTTCACCTATACTAAAATTTTGGAGAAAGTTTGGTTTTGGGGTTTACTTAAATGTTTGTTCTTGGACTACACTTTTCAGTTTGTTAAAACCTTTCTTTTGAACGCAGCGGTTTAGTGAAATTTATTCGATCTTCATATATATGGGTTTGTCTTATCGGTCCGTGCGATTTTTTTTCTTTTTTGGTTGATCGAGTGGCTACCAACCAACTATTTCTTACACTCTGCGTGATAAGATGGGCCATGCTGAGTATGCTAACATGTTCAAGGACGAACAAGCGGTGTTGGTCAGTTGCTTGGACTGTGCGGATACTCGCAATGTACTACCTCCTCTAATGCAACAGAGAGTGGACCAAATTATTTTCAATTTTGACAAATTTCGGTAGTTCCGCGAACCTTTGGATTAACAAATCAAAAAAAGTTGAAAATAAGCTCGAAACAATAATTTACCGGCGTTTTGATGAGGTACCGATGGCTTTCAAGACGTCGAAGGTGACTTGGTCAAGAAATACCAATCATTGGAAATCGCGCATAATGCAATCAGTCGGGCGTCATTATTTTAAGTTACTGTACATTACAAAAATCGCGGCCTACTTTGATGTAAACCTGTTCCAAACGGACATTAACTTTTGTAACTCTTTCAACTTTAACATATACTTTGACAGTACTTCAGTACGGAAACTATATAACCTAAACCTGCACTTGCTGATTCATGCTAAATATGCAATTACGCACGCCTTTCTTAGTTAACATGTTTATTATTATATTGAAGTTGCCCTCCGCGGCCCGTCTAATAATTTGGATAGGCTTAAACTGATTATCAACCGCAATACATGTTTTATCTACAATGTGGAATTCAGAGACCCCAATTCTACATCACCACACCACATTAAAATTTAAGTTCTCAATATATTTGTACAAAACCGTTCTGTCATAAGCGCCGGATCCTTTAATCAAACGTCTACTGCTTTCTAGATCGAATAGGAACACTGTTGTAACGATTCCGCGTATGTCACATTGTTTGGCTGAACGCTCATTTATGGTGCGATCAGATCGATATTGAAATGTGTTGCCGTTGACTCTAAAGTCGTTTGCTGCCTCCGCCCATGTCTTTAAGAGAAAATTTATTTGAACTTGAATTCGTTCAATCCTGGTAGTCGACGATTACAAAGACTAGTGACAGAGCAAGGTGATATTTGATCAACGTTTAGTTCTTTCTGTGCACAGGACTTATACTAATGTAACTACGTATATTGGCCAAATGTTTTATAAGTGCGAATATAAATAAAAAATTAAAAAAAAAGTTCGATTACATTTATTGGAAGGCAACAAAACTATAAAAGAGAACAAGTGAGTGTTTAAAGATTCTGTTTGGATCCAAAGTAATTATTTTAGATATGTGTTCAATCGTCTTTCTTTACTGTTTATGAGATTCGTTGCAAGAAAAACGTATAATGCATATTTTAATACCTCAGTTATACTCCTGTGATATTAAGTGATTTATTTTATATCGCATACCTGTTCGCCATCACAGCAGAAGTCGGTGGCACCATTTTCCAGCATAAAACCACAACGCTCTTGCAACAGTTTTATGCCCTCTGGTGAGATAGGTTTTGCTGTACTATTATAGGCGCAATACTGTTTTCGTTGAAAGTCATCTGTATTGCAGACACCGTACCAAACACAGTTCTGCAAATAATAAGTAAAAGAACGAATTAGATAAGTATAATAATAAATATTAATAGATCGGTGAATAATTCTCGGGATCAACTCATATTAATGGTCTGCAAAAACAAAAACCATATTACTCCTAGAAGGCGGTCACTCGCCAACAATCCCTACTGAAATAAATCAGTGCATTTACCATTTTGCATGGGTGACGCGTTTACTGTCAGCAACACAAATAGGCTAACGTATTATTGACGCAGAGTGCTTGTAAGATTGCTTGAGTAGAAATTCGAAATCCTGTTCGCAAGTTCAAAAAGCATACCGCTTACAAAAAGATTGAGATCAAATGATGACGTGATTACCGAAACTGAAGCGTATTTGGTAGGTTTTGACATAACGTGCTACCAAAAAGACAGCGATTTTATCTCTATCTTCTTGAATAAACTCCAATTTTGTAAAAAAAAAAAAATAATTTTTTATTTAGTTTCTGAACTTATTGACCGAAATATTATATAAATACTTTTAGTTTATTTGAAAAACACTGACACGGGATAATTGAAGAAGGGCCTAAGATAAATCGTTAAAAAGTTTAACTCAGTGACATTGAACCGAATAACATTTCCCTTAGTGTAAACCATGCCTTCGGCAAAATAGATTTTTTTTATTAAACTAAATGCAAATAAAGGCATAAATTAAAATAGAATGAAAGCTTGAATTCAACTTTTATTATGCGTCATTTACATATATATTTTACATCCCAAGACAACGCTAACAAGTCGATATGAATGTATTGTCTGCGCGTATTGCGTTTTCCATGCCATTTCTTTTTAAAAATCGCTACCTCCAGAGAATGCAGTTATTTTAAATTTTTCATTCTGTTTGTAAAAATTAAAAATATTCACGGCAGATATCCTCGTATGTGTTCATTCTAGAAACGATTACTTTTCCATTGTCGTTTTTGATGGCAATGCAAATATATTGCTGACCAAAATCAAACACACCTTCAGCGTTTTTTTTTAGTTAAGATGCCACGCAGCGGCGCATAGCCATAGTCCGGCGTAGTAATCTTAGTGCGTAACATTAAAGTCTACAATGGCGCTAGAATCGCTTTATATGTATGGTAGTGGTATTCATCTGTCTAGACTCAGTCCGACAATATCCGGTCACTCCAAATGAAGTTACGTAAAATAAAGCAATTGCATTGAAGCTGAAATATGTCCAATTTGATGAACAAAGCGCAACCGTTAGTAGTGGTGGGTAACTGTAATTGTATGTAGCAGTAGTATTAAATAACAGGAACTGTATGTAAGAGAAGCATTAGGTAGCAGTAGCAATAGGTAACACTAACAGGACTCTTCAGTAGTTGCACTGAAGGCAACAAGAGGGGGAGAAGTTAGTCCGCACTTCTACTTTACAACGTTAATGATTTATTTGTTCGGTAATGATGAGTCAGTTGGGCAAAATCAGATCACGCTGTACAAACATTATCAGCTGTGGAAGTAACACTAATCAGAGCACAAGATATCTTACAAAATAGAGAATAGCAATTCGCAAGCTTACACGCGTGGGCAAAATTCACTGAAACCTCATATGCAATCACATTACACGACCTAATGTGTTAGTCTTGAAGCTCAAGAATGTTCAACGCTTTGTACGATTCTACTAAAGCCATAAGTAGCTGTAATTTGTTACAGTGGGTACAGGTTTTGCCATTTCGTATTAGTAGTAATAATTGCGATGAGAGTCTTAACAGTCGAAACTGTAGGAATTTAACTTAATAGTCATAATAATAACAACAATATGAGAAGATCTTTTGCACACGACTATATGCATGCACCCAAAAACATGAAGAATATTTGTACGCTAGTCTGCATTCCTCGAAGTTAACTTGTGCATACATAAACTCTAGTACCGTTAAATGAAGTTTGCCTTAATTAAATTAAATTCGATCAATTATTTAATTGAATTATTCGGTTATAAAGAATCAAAAATATATATAGTCATGGGAACGTACAATCATCAAAAATTGTAACTATTTCTACAATTTCCATAATGACATGTCATCGATTTGCATGCGAGAATAGCAAAAAGCTTCAATGTGCGCAATTCAAGAGTCAACGCTCACCCGAACGAGCAAGTTCATTACGATTATTGAAGATATTTGCGTAAATATCAATGCAAATTGAAAACATATAAGAAATTTGAAATCAGTAGTGTGCAGAGGAAAGAATTGTATTTGAGAGGTGTCCATAATTCATTGAAAACTCAACTTTTGTTCGTTTGGGAAAGAGAAAGCGAAAGCATAAAATCTCCATAGTTAGAAGCAATTAGCGTCAATTTAAACTAAATACATGCACCCTTTTATATTGGAGTGGTTCGATACAACATAGAATTTTGTAGTCGTTATCACCATCATCGCTTATGGGAGGAAGCAATATGCTAAGATTGTTACTGCAATTGTCAAATTTAGAAAACTGTATTCTGAATTAAGTCATGATACATATGCTTTTGAACAGCACATGAGTTTAGATCGACTTAATAATGTTCACTGTCCGTTCGTTGTAGATGTCGGAAAAGTTACAAAACTTAAACGAGAAAACATGATACTCATAGATCGAGCAAGTGCGCGCACGCATACCAAACACATTGAACGCAGACGACAAAGGCAGACTCGAAAACTTCAGTATATTCTCACCAATAATTTTCATTCGTAGCATAATTAGACAAGGAATTTAGTTCAAACATTTGTAAGGATCGGTTGTAAATTCAAATTTAAAAAGTATCGTGTGTCAGGTCTACAATTAATTCCATAAGGCATTAAGGAATTTGCAGGTGAAAGCATTATATCGTCTATTAGAAAAAAGGTGACCACTCCATGTAAAGATACTATTACTAAGTCTTACGCAAGCCATATATTATCTTGCTGAATATATTCTTGCAGAAGCTCGCTTCTAAATGTATTCTAAGATGAGAAGAGATAAGTACAAGAGATATCTGTAAAAGGTAATTTTCTTTAAGCGTAAAATTCTTTTACTCTTAGGGCACAATAATTTTTAATTCAATTTAGTCATCATTGCGATATTTAAAAAGACAGTGTTTGGATCAGTCTGATGTTGAATTCACATACATATTTATATAATAATTCAGTTTTTTGCAGTTTTCAATTAGAAATTTTTCATCTTTGGTTTAAATACGCTTTCCACACACATTTACTGCGAGGGGTGTTGGAAAAATTTAATTAAATCTGATTTCACTCTATGATCGGTCTATTAAACAGTGATATATACAGTATTAAATTAAATCTAACAACAAGTATTTGAGATCTTTGTTTGATATCAGAGGTGAACTGCCCACTATAGCCGAACTAGTTGCAAACGTGAAATTTAGATTTCACGTAAGGAAGAGACCACTAAATAAACAGCAGTCAAATATATTTGCGGCTACATTTAGATTCCTAACAAAATATAATGCGGGGAGACGATGGGGAGGTTTAGTAACAGACAGGCTACAAATCTTCGCCATAGCCTTGGGATTTTTATAATAGCCTTTAGAGTGAGCACACAGGAATTTCTCTCCTATATCGAAAATTCTTGTTCTTAGAATACATATCCGAAATCTCGTAGGTTATGTCCGTAATCTATAGAAATGAAATTCTGAATCGTTTCAGTTTGAAGTGTTCATATTAAACAGCAAGAAGATGTAAGGGAAACAGTGGTAGTAGTCTCTAAATTTCAAAAATAGCGATTACACTTTCTAGAAAAGATCTTTCGGGATATTTGGGTTAGTTGCTCATATAAAAATTAAATCGAAATTGCTTATGCAGCACCGTCGGCGAATGAAATTTGAACTAAGACTTATGTTTACTTGATTTGCGTTTTTGTCCAAGCGTTTTCAAGTAACCGCTTCAGATGGTCAAATAAAAGAGAAAGTTATTGATAGTCAATCGATTTTGAGCAAGTATTGCCGATGGGAATCATTCGTTAAATAATGTACAAAATGTTGACGAAATCTGGGATCGTTACCATTCACTAAAAACCTGAATGCTAACTTCCGGACGGCGACTTCCTGATCAATCGTGGTGAAACGACAGAAACTACTCCTAGAGTGAAGATGGATCGGGCAACTGAACGCAAAATTGCATTTAAAGCATTGAAAACCCAATTGTCATAGTCCGACTCCCGCTTTCGATCTGCGGAAATAATTTAGGTGCGTCTATTGCGATTTTCAATTTCCTTTTCCGATTTCTGTGATTTTAGGAGCACGGGTGAAATCTAATCTCAAACTCATATGCACTTGTATAGTTTTTCATTGTTCAAACAACAATCTCTTCTTTAAGTGCTGCGTATAAACAAAAAGCGGGGATAGATGTATAGTGAGTGGGTGATTACACAAACAAAAAAAGCAAACAAAAAAGGTATAAAGAGAGGGGAATATATTTTATTATTTATAATCTCAAAATTATGAGAAAATGAACTTTTAAGTAGTTATAAGCATTCCAAATAAAGACTATCATCATCTGGGGTTGGCAAAGAAAAAAATCAATTAAAATTTAAATGTATCCACTTTTGACATAGGCGCTATCATTGTCCAATACAATCTGATCGACTCGATACATTTCTCGTGGAATAAGTGAAACGTGATCTTCAGATCCACTTCTTTCATACACGCAGTCTCAAAATGCCATAATGGTTATCGTATCGGACTTCGGAAACAAAAACAGGCTAGACGGACCTATATCATGTCAATCTTTTCTTTATCGGTCGTACGGCAAACGTGCTCAAAACATTAACGTCACTTTATTCTGTTGCTTGATTTTTTAATTGCAGCGTCGTTACGCCATGTATATGTCCAGAAATTTCGGCATATTCGATTCGCTGTAGATTTTCAGCGAATTGATCCATAAACACTTGTTTGACTGACATAACTTAAGTAAAACCCAGGTTCAATAATTCAATTGAAGAAGCAACTGTACTCACTAAGTCATAGGTTATACTAAAATTTCACTCGTAGCTTAATCCAGAGTTGCCAACGTACAACTTTTTAAAAGATTTTTCAGTCTATTTAAATCCTTTTCAAGCTATTTTATAAATAAAAAAAATGTGGAAGTATGTAACGCCAGATACAGTTTATTTTTAAATATTAATCCTTCAACTATAAACTGTATGAAAAATATCGAATTCCATGACCACTGTGAGCAATCAATCACGACATGAAAATCATAATTGCAAATTATAATTATCTTAGTTGTGCCATATATTAATTATCCATACGTTAATGAGAACTTCACACGAAAAACATTGCATGAAACATGAAAGTACAACAACAAACTTGATCTATTTGACTTGATAATTAGAACCATGATGTGAGTGGAAACTCTAAATAAATCAAACGCTAAATGAAAATTTCGTATCTCCTCTTTAATACGAATAGGTGGACAACAGAGAACGATTCTATATGCAGAAAAAAGTCAAATCCAGTTCAGCAGATAGCTATTTTCCATTTTGAGTTGCTTGTTCTCGTTATCGAGCAATTGACATGTATTGGGGCGAAGGACGTTTGCTCGGTAGCGAATGTAAAATGTCCTATTTCAGCTCGATTTTTTCACTTGAAACATGCATTTATTGAGCAAAATTCGTACTATACATATATTAATCAAAATATTTTCCTTCATTTTTCTACAATTTTTTTCCATCTTTCCGGCGACGTGGCAATACCATGTCGAAAGAATGATTTTGGATTGGCAGCGATCCAATCATCGACCCATTTTCGAACTTGTTCAGTATTTCGAAGCCGCGTGCCAATCGAGCCGTGTTGTATCGATCTTAGAAGGCGTTTTATCCGGTGAGTATGCTCGACGCGGCAGAACTTTGCAGTCGAGCTGCAACAGTGTGTGCTTGGCAACTCTTGCAACGTGTGGCCAAGCGTTGCCACAAGCAAGAAGATGATTTTGCTTCGGTTAACCGCTATTGTTGGTCTTGTTTGCAACAATATATCACTCGATGTGTTCAATTGACATCAACTTTTGTTTTATATAGAGAAATTCAAAATTATCGGAACCTAACCGTCGCGTAAATTGATACTTCACATCACCTTATCAATTTTCACCAATAAAAGTCACTGATCAAGCACCCGTTAGCTATCGAACTGCTTTTCTAAAGGGAAAATAAAATAAAACTTCTTTATACATATACATGTTTGATAAAATGAACGTCGGAAATTCCAAAATGTTATTTTCTATGCTTCCAATTGTTGGTGTCATAATGAATATGAAAAGAGATAAATAAAAATAAATATGGCATTAACAGGAATGCTTCTGAGAACAACAAAAAGTGGAAATACAGAACCCTCAGAAACTACTTGGCAAGTATTCTGGAAAGGCGATATTCGGTGCTTTTTAGCTACTACTACTACTACTACTACTATATACACAGCCAAATATGATATAAAGAAAATTTAATACAATTTATCAAATTTTGATATTTTTGTTTAACAGATTTTAATTTTTTCAAACAATTTTTTTTTTTCAAATTTTATATTTTGCTTGTTCATTCACTAATTTTTCCTTGTCTTTTGTTATACATATACCGATAATACTAATATTCTAAATAATACGCTATAAATGCAATAAACGAGAAAGCTAATCCGATACGAAAGCAATGGAGTACCATTAACCCAAAAAGAGATCATAGCTCGACGGCGAGAACCGTAAACTGACTCCTGACATTTTAGATAGTCTTCATCATGATGATCTTTCTACCATCAACTTTGGCAGCTGCAAATATATTTAATTCCTGTTATAATAAATACTATCGTTTGTTATCAACTTATTAAACTAACGAACGTGAAAGCAAAGTTTGAGAGAATCTTGCACTGCCTTTGACTTTTTTGTTATTGGCATGCATCGTGAGTGCACTTTTAACACATGATTTAAAACGTGACAAAACTTATTCAATTGTTTATCTCCTCTTAGTTAAAAACAAATCAAAACCACATGTGATATAAATGATCTCTATTTGTACTTTGCAAGATGTCTATTACAAACTATTAATTTGTGAAGAATGATTTAATTAATATCTAAAAGCAATTAAATGTGGAAATGTTAAAAATGCCTTTGAAGATCAAATTATAAATTGTGTTTACATTATTATTTAGCACAGTTGCTAACCGTAAAATCGTTTTTATACTGAGGTTACATTTCACTTCGCAATCGATCCGAACTCCATATCATAAGGTTTTCCAGGTATGGGTAAGAAAACCATACCAGCTTGTACTCACAAAGTTTGACATGTAGACATTAATTAAAAACATAATATAACATATCGAAATTCGAATAATTCGAAGACTTTTAAGAATAAGTTCAATGGAGCCTCTGGTTGATCAAGGGTGTAAAATATTTTACAACAGCAAACAAACAAAATATGCGAAGTTACAAACCAAAGTTTAAAGTTACTATACTTTCACTTTCTCGTGCACCTCGTGCAAGGTGCAACAATTATAGCTAGCACTCAATTAACGTACTGTTATATTCAAATCAATTATTTAAGTAAATATCATATTAGTAGAGAGCAAAGGTGTAAAAACAAATCTTCATCGGTATTTATACTAAACAAAATAACGCTTATTACGAAAGTTCGGAAAAAATATTTTCTTTCAAAGGTGTTATGCAAGTGGCCCTTTGAGGCTGTTCGCACGAGCTTCCAATTTATGGGCGTCGTCCTATTAAGATTTGCTATATTCATACATAATATATCGTACACTCCCCGCCTGGCTAAGGAAACCTTAGTTGCGCGTCCGGAGTTCGCTTTTACGTACAAGGCATTACGACTATGTAGGGGTAACTCTTCCAGCACGTGTATTAGCTGAAATAAACTCTGCGAGAAGATGCCAAGTGAAAAACAAATTATGGCTGGCTTTTTTATGAAAAAAACAAGCAAACAAAAGTGTGTTCTCATTCATCAAATAGATAGTGAGCGCCACAACCGTGCTGAGACAGACTTTAGTATTTCAAAGCGTTGTTCCAGCAAGTCTAGCAATTCTATCAAATCGATTCTTCTTCACACGGGCACTTTGTCTATATCGTATCCGAATTAATTTCTAATATTGATATCTTAGTATGATTCGAAAATTGAACTGAGATTGCACACTATATTTGATCACTTCTCCATAGCCATCTTTTGCTAACATAGCAAATTTCAAAAAATTTTTTAAATTAGTTCTGGAGACAAAAGTTTGAATTTCGTTACGTCGTTCGAAAGCTAGTTTTGTGTAGATTTGGGAGTTGTCCACAAACATATCTTACGTTTTCCAATTTGAAGAGGAGCAGGCTTCCAAATCCATCGGCATCTTGATCGTAACTACTCAAGAGAGCTCTATTAGGGCGTTTACAAAGCTCTGTGGAGGATGTTGGCATTTGTCGAGTTTATCTTCACATTCTTTTTTCTTTGTTCCCTTTGTATTAGGTATTAGTAATACTTAGTATAAGATTGACTTCAATTTAATTTAATTTAGCTGAATTTTAGGTGTAAATAAATAAATAAACACATAAAATAAGTTGCTTTTTTGTAGTGGTACCTTCTCCTTTATATTTATTTCCAATGGTCACATCTTTCTGAAATTTTACACACGCACTTCCCATCGCAATTGTCTCACATCATGTTTCATTACAACGCAGCATCCATAAATATCTTATGTACTCCTGGCCGATCTTGTTTCCTTACAAAATAGTCTTCATTTGTTTGAGAGCTTGGTGGCATGTTCACGATAACGTTTCACTAAAATATATTTTGAATACTGGAGACTTTATTTCGTTCTTTCGATTAAATAAGAAAATCTGTCTGCGGCAAACGTTGTAGCAAACATTGTGTTACGTTCCGATTCCACTTTCCACACAGTTTTGAAGCGTAATATACGTGCACCTTTACTCCATAAATATGTCGTCTTTTAACAAGACCGATTTTTACTTTTTACACTTGATATCTGCAAGCGCATCTACTTGGTTTTTAAATATATTGCTATTTAGTGACGTGACCCTTTGTAAGATTCCGCGATATAATATTTCCTTCATTCAATATATAAATAATAATAGAATTCACACCCTTAATAACAAAGCCAAGTTTTATGATGAATAAAATGAATTTATTTTGAGAATAGTAAAAACCCAATGTACTGTCATGTCTATCGGGACAATCTTTAATACTTTTGCAAAATTTGATAGTCCAAAGTAAATAAGCTTTTGTTTTGACGATATGACGATATGGATTACTCAACACACCAGAATATCAATTTGCTGGGCTAGAAGGTCAATGGTACAATAACTTTGCAAAACGTTGACGTTAGTCAGCTACCTGTAAACGGAACGGTCAATGAAAACACATTTTTTTATTTTATGCAAAAGCGACATAAATCTAAATTTAGGCTTCAATAACAGTGCTTTCAACTCTCCCTCAGTATGTGTTTTGTATTTATTGAAAAAAAAAACTAACAGCTAATCTATTGCGTATTGGATGGTTCAAAAATGTATGCAGCTCAAGAAAGAAGGCAAATCATGTTGTAATTCGAGATATGAATTAAAACAAGAAAGATGAGGAACTGCCCATCAAACTAAAATTTGAGAAAACTTAGAGCGGCATCAAGTTCCTTACAAAACCTTTCATTCATTAGATACCACGCTGCTGTGTCTACTCGTTTTGATAGTATTTTTTGAAGAGTTCACTTATATAATAAATAAGTTTACCATTATCGAAATTTTACTTTCTAATTTTTAAAGAGAGCTATCTAAAAAGCATATGGGCGGAGTTGAATTGATACGTCGTGGGAAATAAAAAATACATTTTATTTCACACTTGCCGACTTAAGTGGTGAAACCAATCTCGATTTTTCAGAAAATCAATTTTGTCTTTATCGGCTTCAACGGCGCAGAATGATATAAAAAGATGATTGTGAGGCGCCACTTAATATAATTCAGAGGATTTTCATTCTTTTCTCGTTTAAATTTATTATACATCCGAAGGACAACATTCTGAAGAGAACTACTTAGGGGAGGTTTTCGATAAGTTAATTTTAACACTATTCACAAAAATTGGCTTTTCTTGATTGAAAATTGAAATGATTTGTTCAAATACTCGGTAGTCACACGAATCTTATTATTTTTGATATCATCACCTACCAAAGTTTGGCAACTCTGCGTGTGCATTGTAGTCGCGTTTTAATTCTGCGCAAGAAATATTTCAATTACTCATCGGATATCTTAGCTTTTTTGCTTTATTCGGGTCTAAAATATAAAAATCTTTAATAGACTACAGTTTGTAATTGAATTTATATGAAATATATTAACCTTTTACGAGAAATTCAATTTAGTTTTGTGCAATCAACAATTAGAGCTCTTGGTAAAAGTCTTTCTTTTTTCTGTTAATGCATGTTTACAGTGTGTTTTGCTTGCGCTCTATATTTACAGTGTCAAAGAAAGTGGGAAGTTCTCTAAGTTTTTTTTTCTTTTTTTTTTCTTCTCTCTTCATAATCTCCTGTGTTTCACTGCATATGGATTGTCTAATTACACTATGTCATAAAAAAATAGGCCCAGCATC
>CCAG010014202.1:0-74115 GCA_001077435.1 Glossina morsitans morsitans
TCTCTCTCTCTCTCTCTCTCTCTTTCTCTCTTTCTCTCTCTCTCTCTCTCTCTCTCTCTCTCTCTCACGTGTGATATGAGAATCTTTTTCCCGAATGTTTGCTCTTCTTGTTTTTTTTAAGAAAAATAAAAAAAAAAAGAGAAGTTGGTGTTAAGAAATCAAAAAAGCAGACGTTTGGTTTTTTTAAGTGCGCATCAAAAAAACTGTTGAATGCTAAAATATTGGAATTTCATTTTGTACTTGAGAAATGGTTTGCTTTTTTTTCAATCAATTTCTGTGTGGCTGGGTGTCTAAATGTAACGGAGGTGTCTTCTTATGGATTTCAACCGAGACAATTGTCGAAACTCGTAAAAGAATAGAAAAAAAAAAACCAAAAGCAACGTGAAATTTAAACAATAGACAAAAGAAAAAACATTAAATAAAATATTTATAATATCTGTATATAAAACTTTGTTTTGGATCAGAAGTGCTTAAAAGCAAAATTCTATTATCAGGGCCGAAAAAAATATAAATTAATTTCAATCAATACTTTACGCAATAAATGGAATGAAATCAAGGAAAGTGCCTGAACAATAAAATAAATAAAACTGCCGTCAGTATACCGTTTTGTGTCGCTATTTATGGTCAGTTTGCATCATTACTTATCGATCATACCGTTGGTATTGGCACATCTTCGACGACCTTCTTTTTATTAATATTTGGTGAAAAAAAATCTTGAATGCTGTCTGCAAAGGGGGATAATCATCGAGCTGAGAGCCCTAAGGAGCATAATGATCATCGTGTTGATTGTTTTCTTTTTGCGAAATGGTATTTGATGGGTTACGATACCGAACGCATTGATGGTGTGCCAGCAACTTTCACAATCGAGTCATCGACTAACTGTACCGTAGATGGGGTATTTGGGTCTGTGTAGATTTTTTTATACTTTGATATTTATGTAGCTTTTAGCTTAATGTCTATTATTCGCTTGTCTCTTTGCATATGTGATTAAGCAAATATAAATATCGCTGAAACTAGTTTTATATGTTACAAAAAAGAGATAAACAAAAAAAAAAAATAAGTTGAAACACAAATTATGTATGAATAGAAATAAAATTTTTTTTCTCAATTGACCAATTACAAAAGAAGGAAAAAGGAAAAAAATGACAAAATAAGCATTTTGCAGGTACCGCTGAGACGGGGTATGCGTGGGTGTGCGTATGTGTGAGACTGAGTGACAGGAAATACGAACTAATGGGCAAAGAATGAACTGCCGAATGAGCGAACAGTACAGACAACGGGCCTTACAGACGGACTTGCGGCATGTTTCAGGTTAGGTCCTGTGAGCAGGAATACTTTTAAAGGAAAAATACGTCATACGTGTGAATGGACACGGCTAGGCTAAACCATTCAGCTGTACCCAACCATATGGGTAACAACATATATAAGTAAAGGATTTTGATGTTACTTTATTAATATTAAAGATATTATACGAATGTTTATTAAAAAGTAATTAAAATTCACGAGTAATTAAAGGTAGAGAAATAATAAGAACAAAAAATAAGCAAAAGGTTCTACTTAACGACGATGAAAGTTTAAAGTTTTTAAATGTTTGTTACGTACATATATATACAAAAAAATATATATATATAAATATATATGTACCTTATATATGTACCTTATAATGTATATTGTTAGATATGTATTTTATATAACGTGGAGGTGAATTGCCGTAACAACTCATCAAATAACCGCGCAGATTACCTCCTGAAAAACTTAAAATTGTGCAAAGAGAATTTAATTCTACTATGCAACTAGGTGCATGTCGTCCCCACTGTTGTCCGCACTGGGCAAGCTCTTTACGCATTGTGCTAAAATCTAACAACGAGTGGCGCCCATGCGATGCCTATGAAGCTCTCAGAAAAATTACAGTTTCGGATAGATACCCTGTACCCCATTTGCACGATCTTTCAGGTAGTTTACACAGTCAGACGATCTTTTCTAAAAGAGATTTGGTTACAGCTTTTTTCCAAGTCCCTGTTGAAAAAGCTTATGTACCTAAAACAGCCATTCTTCCGATTCGAAATTACCCAATTCGAAAATACAAGAACGACATTTGGTTTATGTAATGCCGCACAAACATATCAACGGTTTATGTACGAAGTTTCGAAATTTTTTATGCCTACATTGGCGATATTTTTATGGCTTCTACAAATTCCGTAGGGCATAAAGAACACCTTAAAATGCTCTTCAGTCAGGATCTATGGCTTGACAATAAACGTTGCAAAGTGCAAATTTGGGAAAAGTGATCTATCTTTCCTATGATATTTAATAACGGACTATTACCAAGAACGGGTAAAGGTAATAGAATACAAATAAGAACAATATAATCGGGCAACGCCGACTACATACCATACACCACTTCGACTAGTGGAGTTATTCGCTTAATTTGCCAATAATACACCAAAAAGTATAAATTATTTCCATGCAAAGCCATAATTTTCATGAAAGCCCGCATATTGAAAGGTTAGATTTTCTCTCCGTATAAAAGTGTGCGTTTCGTGATAGCGCCTATATAAGTTGAGATCTAATAAAATAAATCTATGTGAGCCATATTCCCTACCGTTACTTTTTTAGCTGAAATGTTACTATGAAGTAATTTTCATTGTAAAGTATTAAAAATTAAGCCTCTTTCCGGAGGGCTTACTGCTCGTGAGATATGTTATGTGGAATGACGCCACGAAATAGACCAATGTGGTTGATATTAGGTCAACTTAATATTTTTATTTAATTACTATCATGAACAACCTTTCATCACAAAAAAATGAACAACTCGGTGTTGACGTTTCACGGGAATCCTCGTGTGTGGTGGTATCCAAAAAGGAGACCTACGTGGTCTCCCTACGTGGTCGGTAAAGTGGATTTCTTTGTCAAGTTACTATTATGAGCCAATTTTATCCATGAAATATTGGAAATTCAACCTTTTTACTTTATAAAGCTTCATTTTCCATAGGAACAGTTATATGAGACGGGTTCAAAAAGTTGTCCCAACCGATCTAAGGTTTTCACACCAATTTAGAATGCCGAAATACTATTACTTAGTCCATTTTGCCAAGAAATTTTCAAAATTGAAAGCTTTTCTTCAAAAAAGTTGACTGATCCGAATCAGTTCTAAAAGT
The DNA here is from genome assembly GCA_001077435.1 of Glossina morsitans morsitans. Classification (NCBI taxonomy): domain Eukaryota; kingdom Metazoa; phylum Arthropoda; class Insecta; order Diptera; family Glossinidae; genus Glossina; species Glossina morsitans. The sequence goes on from CCAG010014202.1 coordinate 3,159, forward strand.
GTTCGTCCTTGGGCCAAAGTAAGTCTGTGCTTCATCCAAATACATGGACAATGATCAGTCTATTCTGAATAGATCAGTACAACAGAAGAGTCTGTCTTCAGCTTTTTTAGGTGTTACATACATCCGCACTATCTTAATATATCCTGTACGACAACTAGTGCAGGGTATAAATACAAACTACAAGAAACCCTAGCCAATTTATTGATGTTATTAATTTTTATCGAGAGTTCATGAACTCAAAAAAGCATTCGATTGTTGCAATAAACAACTTACCGACGTTTCAAATCTAGTTTACCAGATCGAAACATCACCTCTATCACTGCGGATTAGCATTTTACGTTATGATTGCTGCTTTGACTTATCTCAAAAAAGTTTGGGGAAACACAAAGTCGTTATAGCACTTACACACACATTCATCACCTCCTTCAGGTCACAAACCTCTTACATTTGCTTTCTGCCGAGAATTGAACAAAGCTTCGCCAAGGCATCTACGTCAATTGAATTATATTGGACTACATAATAGCGACTTTAGATACGACAAAGGAAAAAATGATTTTCTGAATGCTGATTTTCTATCACGAATTGAATTTATTTCCATGCCAAGCAGTATTGATTACGACTTATTGGCAAGAGGTTAAGAATCTGATCAAGAATTAGAGAATTTACTTCAATCCTCATCATAAACCTTTGTTTTGAAGAATATGAAATTATGAACTTCAAATCTGGAACTTCTATGTGATTGCTGTACATCTGTTATACGCAAAAACTTCGCAGAGAAATATTTGGTATCATGCATAACTTATCACATCTTGGCCCAATTAAAACCTTTACCGAACGGTTCGTGTGGGCATCAATCAAGGCAGACATAGCAAAGTGGATTAAATTTTACCTATCCTGTCAGAAATCAAAAATGGGAGACATACCAAAACTCGAATCGATAACATAGAAATCCCTGAAGAACGTTTTAAACACATAATCATCAACACCATTGATGCACTACCTTCCCCAAAAATTAAAGATGTTGCCTTACATTAGTTGACAGATTCGCAAGATGGTCGGAAACCACACATTGGGAAGATATTAGTTGGTTGCTAGCGCTTTCTTTCATGGATGGATTTCTAGATTTGGTTTATCAACCCAAAATACATCCGATCAATGCGAATAGACAATTTTAATCTTCTCTATTCCGAGAATTCGCCAAAGTGCTCATTTCCAAAGTCGTGCATACAACATCATATGGCCCTCAAAGTAAGGGTCAAATTGAAAGATGGCATGGAACTTTGAGAAATGCTGTTAAACGTAGCACCGTTAGAAAATGGAGAGATGTCTTGCCGCTATTAATACTTGGACTTCACACTTCAGTAAACGCTGACACTGGTTACGGATACTTCACAACATTCTGGTCAATTTGTACTTGAAAACACTTACTCGGCAAATAACGGCTAGATAGAAACATTTTGCGAGAATATGAAAAACATGCGAGCTTGCAAAATAAGTAGATACGGAAATACAGTTTGGTATGTTCCTCGAGATATGAGAACAGGTCCCTATGTGTTTTTAAGGAACGATTCCGTATTGAAAGCTTTACACTGGAGCTTACAAGGTTATTAAGCGGACTGATAAACGTTTGTAATTGAAGCAAAGCACGCAGAAGAAACCATATCGGCTGATAGATTTAAAACACCAAAATCGCTCAACAAATCGAAATTTGACCCGTGAACGGGCATAAATTATACGCTTTAAGTCAAGTTGAAACTCAAGAATGGTTTTGTAAGTCTAGTAATATTTTAGTTTTAAATTTGCAAGGTTGCAATGCAAAAAATATTTAGAAAATGGTTGGTAAGCCTGAGTTTGTTAATAGAAATGAATAATAAAGCAATTAATAAATTTTAATTGAAAATTTGAGTGTTCTTTAAATACGCTTCCGGAATATCTTATATAGCGAGTAGTCGCTGCGTCATTATTCTCAATTAGAAATAAATAGAAAACACCACGCAGATGTTCAATATGTCAAAGATATGTCGATCGATAGTTTTTAGCCAGGCATGCAAACAGAAGTTAATACATGGTCGATCCAATGTATGTTACGCAAAAAATTTTAAATCTCGCCACAACCCAAGCACCGGTACACAAAATAGAAATTCCCAAAGACAGTTTTCAACACATGCACTGGGTCATTACGGTGCGTTCCTTGAATGCATTGATAACCGCTGCAATAGTTGATAGGTTCACACGATGGCTTCCAGCGTGCCAATTAAAATCTTTGCAAATATTGTCGCCAAAATTTTTGTAACGAACTACATTTCCCATTTCAATATATCATGCACAATTACGGGTGATCAGGAAACGCAAATTATGTCGTTGCGGCTGTTCGCTGAACTAACAAAATTCCTAGGGATTTCCAAAATAACAACTACCTCCCATCGCTTTGATGGCAGTGATGTGGTAGAGTGTTTCAATAGGTAGTTAAAAGTAATAATCCCAGCCAGAAAAAACCATTGAAATGTAGTAGAGAGCTATCAATAGCTCTATTAGGACTGCGAAGAGTATATAAGGAATATATCTCTGGTACTCTTGCTAAAATGGTATGTAGAGAGAATTTTCGGCTGCTCGGTGAGATGATAGGCCTAGGCACAGAAAGGAACGTCGATCAGTTCGCTTTCATACGCCTCTGAAGGAAAATTTAAAGAATATGAAATCTAGCACCGATCACCATCGTTATCCTTTATCTAATTTACAAGTGTCCAAAGCGTTAGGAAATCGTCCGTAGACCATTCAAACGTTCTTTACTATGTTCTTGCGATGGGTCTTTACTAAAAAAATCCATAAATCTTTTAAAATATCAACAGGCCATGACATACGAACATTGGTTGTAGGCAAACTGAAGCTGGAAACCACTAAAATATCCTTCAAACATGACAATAATCCTATAATCCACAATACACGTACAAAAACAGCTGGGTTTCACTTACATGACATCAATATATATCCAAGGGAGAGGAGTAATGTAGGGTTCTTAATATAATGTAGTATATTTAAGTTTTTATTCTAAGTTTTGAGTTGCAGCTGGTAAGACGGTTAAATTTAATTGACAATTTTCAACGGGATTGAATTATATACCCAGGAAGAGAAAACGCGTTTTGAAAAATGAATAAAGAATTTGAAAAGAACAAAAATCATTAAATGGCCACAAGTACCACCCTACAAGTACTTTTTTGGTTTTGATGCTTATTTGTTCATGACATGATTTCGTAATCAACTATTTTAATGTGTTACTCTTACACATGATTATACGGCATCCTACTATCTCTGCCAATTTAGGAAAGGAATTGATGACAAAAAAAAAGTGATTATCACTAATTGGACTAGCACGATCAATGTGTATTCTATTCCACACCTTCTTACAATTCAATCATGGACTCAAAAAGTGCCTCTTCGGATTCGTTTGTAAATCCTGATGACGTATATATATTTATATTTTGGACTCTATTTCGTTATTAATTTCTGCCCACCTCGTCTATGACATAGAAAACATTGTATCTATGCAAAGTTTACGCTCAATATCTTTTAAGTGATCCACCTTAGTAATCATCAATTAAACAAAACAAGAGGAGCCATCTAAGTTTCTTGTCAAATATTAACTTTGTAGTTAAAACGCTTCTTTCTTTAGGTTGCATTACATTCTTGATTTTTTTGCACTTTTACTTCTATGACGATTTTACTTGGCGTTACATTTATAAGAGAGAGGGTGCCGTTGATCTGCAATCTTTATTGTTACCTACATTCATGCATTTATGTTATCGCTTACAGAATGCCGCTTACCGCTTAACTTACAGTTTACAATCTAAATAAAACGGGCTTACTCCACACGATTTTAGTCATCACGACCAATCTTTCGCTCTGATTCCCTCCCTCTAATTAAACTACTACACGGAGCCAACAGTCATCCACAAGTGGTAACGCGTATGAAGCTTGACCGTTTGAGCAGAACCTCATACCTGCTAATGCGACCAATAGCTATAACCAAATGGAAATGCACGCGAAGACATGCTGCGGAAACACTATTGTCTACTTGCACAGATTGCTCCTCTAGATTTTCTAGGGGATTATTTATTTTATATATTTATTTATTTATTACACTTATACAGAAACTCAACTAAAAAAAAAGACAGTCGAGTTCAAATGACTCTTAAAGTAAATCTTAAATTAATTATTCTTAAAAAACTTAGTATAAGTACAATAAAACAAATAAAAGGGAAAAAAAAGAAAAAAAAGCATGTACACAATTAGCACAGAGCCACACCCACAACCGGTACAGAACCCAGTTGCAAATGAACCCCTAAGCCATCGCAAACATTCATAAGCTTGGCAACCGATAATAGTTAACAACAATTAATTTTCGAATCGTAGTGACTTTTTAGGATTAAGAGCTAGTTTAAGTACGACATTGGCAAATCTCGTATATTAAGCAATGTTGCTTTAATGGACTTTAAAGTGTCCGATAATGAAAAAGGTGATAGACACTATTCAGGTTCTTGCAAACAACTCTGAGCGGGTTAAACAGCTCATAATTATATTTACAATGACTAACCTTAACCAAGGTAAAATGCCTAGAGAAGCGGTTAGGAACATTAAAACTTATTTCTCCAAGTAATGACGGCGAGTCAATAGCGCCGTTTATTAATTTGATTGCAAAGCAAACGCCAAGAACAAATCTACGTTTTTCAAGAGACGGTAAGGACAAAAGAAGCAACCTATTTTTATAGGGGGGAAGAGAAGCAGACGGATCCCAACCTAAATTTCTAAGAGCAAACAACAGGAATTGCTTTTGAATAGATTCAATTGAGTCTACATAGCACCTGTACGAGGGAGACCACACAATAGCAGCGTACTCAAGTATAGGCCTAACCAAACACGTATACAGCCTCTTGGACCACCTCTTGATGAAACCAAGAGCGGACCTAGCTTTGCTTATCGAGAACTCAACGTGCAAATCGAAACGTAACCTACGGTCAAAGAGGACGCCTAGGTCTGTGAACGACTCAACGTCCTCCAACTTATGCGAATCTATAAAATAATGGGTTATGAATGATTGCCTTCTAGAGAAAGAAAGCTTCTTACATTTATTTAGGTTTAGTGTCATATAATTTGAAGAGGACCATGCCACCAATTTATTTAGGTCAGTTTGAAGCTGATGTGATTGCGATTCTAAGGAAAAAGAAGAAAACAGTTTCACATCATCAGCATACATTAAGATCTGGCTAGATTTAATCGCCGAAGGCAAGTCATTAATGTATAGACTAAATAAAATGGGTCCTAAGTGGCTACCTTGAGGTACTCCTGACGAAACGTGGAATTCATATGAAGTGGTGAAGTTAAACAAAACCCTGAATGACCTATTATGCAAATAAGAGCTTATCCATTTCACTAAATGGGAAGGGAAGCCAGCGGCTTGAAGTTTAAAGATAAGTAATTTGTAGTTAACCAAATCAAACGCTTTGCTAAAATCAGTGTATATGACATCAGTGCAAGAGCCATTGGGAAATGCCTTGAAAACCTAACAAGTAAACTCTAAAAGATTAGTGACCGTAGAACTTCCTATTCGGAAGCCATGTTGGAGTGGAGAAATATACGATTTGATGGCAAAGGCCAAACGCTGAGTCAGAATTCTCTCAAATAGTTTAGGTAAAACACTCAGCTTGACAATGCCTCTATAGTTCTCCACGAGCTGTCTACTCCCACTTTTGTGAATAGGAATAAGATAACTACTCCTCCAACACGAAGGGAAAACACCTAAATTCAGGGACAAATTGAAAATCTTAGTGATAACACCACAAAGCTCAATAGCGCAAGGCTTAAGTACACATGATGGAATTCCATCAGGTCCAGGCGCACAACTGTATTTCAGAGAAGTCAACCCATTACAAACGTCGTCATCAGAAATAACCAAATTGGGTATTGAAACCGAATTAGTTATAGGATAAGGGTAATTTGCTGATGAATCAAAACCAGCAGACGAAAAGTTTCGTCGGAAGTACTCCGCAAACAGATTTGAGATTTCAAAATCATCCGAGGAGTCAGAGCCATTAAAAGAGACAAACGAGGGATGTGCAGAAATTTTTCTTTTTGAATTAACAAATTTAAAGAAGTATTTAGGATTAGAAAACAGAGAGAATTTAATGAACTGAAGGTATCTGCAATAATAACGGTGGTTGAGGGAGTTAAATCTATGCCTTGCGGCTGAGTACGCGAAATAGTCTAGAGAAGAGCCACTATTTAAAAATTTCTTGAACAGCTTGTTTTTCCTATTCTTATAATACCTAATTGACGTATTAAACCACGGGGGACACCTACCTCGAGGTCGGCACTGCTTAAGCGGAACAGATGCAGCAATAGCTAGATTTAATGTATTGTAGAACGATGACAATAACCTTTCTATACTCCCGGTTGAGAAGTCAAGCCTCATATGTGAAAGATGAAATTTTAGCAATTCTATATTGGTTTTATGAAAATCATAATATTTGTTGGAAAAGGTTGGGTTTGGACTATTAAGGCAGTTCAACGAACCGTCATACTTGTGATGAAAAGAAATACACAATGCTGGATGATAAGGATCCTCGGGTAAACTAAAAGGTGGACAACGATTTACATTAATCTCAGGAAAATTGGCAAAGCAAAGATCAAGCAGTCTACCATTACAATTAAAGGTACAGTTATATTGACCTAGATTATGGTCAAGTAATTCACTAAAGAATACTATAGCTCTATCAGATGTTGAAGAAGGAATTAAACAGGCAGAATTATCACTGTTACACCAAGTGACTTGAGGCAAGTTGAAATCTCCCAACACAACGACAAAATCAGTAGGTCTAGACTGCTTGGCCACTTCACAAATGAGGGAAGCCTGCTTCTTATATATGGAGATATCCGAATTTGGGGGAATGTAGAAGCATGTAATAAATAGCTGTTTATTAGGTATTCTCGCTCGAATGGCGATAAATTCGACGTCAGGAGACGTGGGAAATTCAATCGAATAGGACGGGACTGACGCAGATATGGCAATTAATACACCGCCACCAATGCGATTCAATCGGTCATTTCTGAATACATGGAAAGAATTATGGAATAGTTCCGACGAATGTATATCAGGTTTTAAACAAGTTTCAGTGAAAGCAAAACAGAAAAACTCAGTGCTTACTCACTTTAGAAAAGTCGACCGAATTTTTGAATTTAGGCCCCTAAAATTTTGATAAATAAGACATAATGGGCCTAAAGAAACATTTAGTTTTTTGAAGGCGACAGGCCTACAGCATTGGTATTACGGGGTCGATCTCTAGGGATAAATACCTTAATTAAGGATCCTACTGGCCACAGGGGTTTATTTAACAATATTTCACTGTTTTCAGTCGGAACTAGAATTTTAAACGAAGATATGCTCTCGGTTGAGAAGGAGCCAATTTGAAAATGCTAACGCGCTTCAAGTTGACTGATGGGGCTTTCGCCGCTAGATAGCTTTTTATATTATCTACCGATGTTTCCGGTGCCAGTCTTGACACAAATAATGCCTTCCTAGGAGGAACTGCCGTCAAGCAAATATCATCACTACCTGGAATAGTAGGGTTCACGGCTTGGGAGTTATAAGAAGGGGAAAATATTGACACACTTGTGCGAGAAGCTTGAGCGACATGCCCAGTTTGGTGACTAGTATTCACATTCGAACAGCAGGGAGGGGAAGCGGGCTTACTTTGCACTTTCTTGTTATTTAGGTGATGGCGTCTGATTCAAACAAACGACGGGACCGGGAGAAGATTCCCTTGAAACCTCGGCATAGCTTAAGACAGACGGACTTGCCGACTTGTTCGTAACAATTTTATTATCGACTAAATCGACAGTGTCGGAAACGATGACTTTCGACGTGGTGGTAGAAGCATTACTACTAGAGGGGATCATAGGTGACGTCCCTACGCTACGAGTAGCTATTTTGGAGGCCTGGGAAGGAGATGAGTGCTCACTATAGCGACACTCATCAAACCTAGACTTAATTTCCTCAAACATTTTCCACATGGAGCCGAGATTTTTACTTAATTTTGAAAAATCATTTTTCGTCTCCGTGAAGAGTCTATAGAAGTCAATGACCCGCTTTCTACAATCGGGACATGACCAACGTAATCCTTTGGAAGGATCAATGACTGCGCCAGCAGCACGGCCTATAATGCCAGCACACTTTGCTTGCCCAAAGCGATCGCAAAGCCAGCACGTAATGAACCTATCAGATTCAGGACCAGATTTGGCACGACATGAAGTATATAGACACTCCATGTCAAGTCAAGAAGATAGAGATTATGAGGAGAAGAACAAAAAAAAAAAAAAAAAAAGAAAAAACCAAATCAAGAGGAACACTAACTGAATTTTTCTAAAAATTTAAGAAAATTTCTCCGTTACGTTGACACTGTAACAAGAGAAAACGAGAATAAGACAAAACAAATCCAACCAGCAAAGACTATAAAAAAGAGAGAAAACCAAATCACAGCAATTTTCTCATAAGTTAAACAGAGATTTCACACAAGGAGCAACGGTAAATAAAGAGAAGAGAAAAACTATAATAGCACCAAAAGAAAAATAAACACGAAAGAGATCTATTATAAAAAACACTTGTGCTGAATGCAAGAACCAAAAAATGAAGAACATCAAAATTTTAATATAAATTAAGACAATTAAAATTCCTTTTTAAAATTCTTACACCTTTTAACTTTATGCGTTTATAATAATATGCCTTTTTTAAAAAAAATGCGAATAATTACGCGCAAAAAGAAAATAGAGATTAAACAATGCACTACTCTTTACAGAAAAGAACGAAGCAAACACGCCGCGATCAGTTGCCAAACTGACACGGAGATAATCCATCAGAGTAATTCGCGTGATAATGTATCTCACTGTAGGCAATATGTCAAACACCTAAACCTAAAGCAAGGGCTAAGGCACGCGATCAGTTAGAGTTAATGACTCGAAGGTGACCTTACTTAAAGCAAGTTTGTAACATGATGTGTCTGTATTGGCTCTATTATTTTTAGGGCTACTTTAAAGTGCACTTAATGAGAATTGGACCTGTAAAGACTGTAGTAGGTGCCTTAGCTGAGCTAGCTAGTTCGGGAGATGTTGGGGGTTTTGAATTTTGTCTCCGGGAACTCCACAGACAGTTATACCTAAAAGAATTGCACGTGCTTTGTCTTTACGAGAACGAACCGAAAAACGAAACCTACCTTACTGAACGGTCATATCTTAATTCCTGGGCCATTTTGTAGGCTGCCCTGCCTAATGATCTCTTTCAACCCATAATGTCTGTGGGAGTCCCCGAAGTTGGATACGAGGAAGCTAATTTCCTCTCATATATAAAAAAAATTCCCTTTAATGTATTGTCTTTTTTAAATTTTATCCACATTTTACTATATTACATACAGAATTTAATATATTAAAATTTATAAGGCTCATCGTTTAATTTATGTAATTGTAATTATGTGTATATGTTTGTAAATATATATGTATGTGAATATATACGTATATAAATATGTCTGTATATACAGACTTCAATATATAATAAGGTAAACTCTTGCACATAATTTATTTATTAATTTAATTTAATATTTATTAATAAATATTTCTTTTCTTCTACTGTGGCCACAACTTACATATCATCTCCGTTTATATGCTTTATAAAAAATGACCATAACGGGCGTCGGGCCTTAAACCAGATATACGAACTGGGGCACCATATTCAAATTGCATTATTTCATCAGGATAACTTATCGAAATTAAACATTCTTTAACCAAATCAAACTCATTAATTCATATTGAGGTGATTTGTATTCGGCCAAGGTGTAACACAAATGTTTAACATTTTCCACATGCAAACAACGGTTAACAAAAATGTTGCGTTCTTTTCTTTGCCTAGTGAAACTATATACATTCTCACCTAATGATAACAACGATGCGAAATTGAAAAACTCTTTCATTCATTTTAGAAAATTCCCTAAACTGAATTTACTGTTGACTTTATTAAATAGTTGTGATGGTAGTGTAGAGCTTGGGTTTTATTTGTACCGCCTGGCTAACCCAGTTACACTCACAAAAATAAATAAGGGAAAATTTATATATATATGAAGATGATAAATTACTAACGGCGTGTCCTATCTAACAGTCTCACAGTCCGTTGGTATTGTTCTTTTGTCCGTTGGTCTACAACTACGCATCTACCGGTCCCTTAAGGCACTGTCGATGGTCCCATTCCTACGCAGGCATACACACACACACTTATACTTGACCGTTACGAAAACTATTAGGTATTTAATTCATCATGTTTGTCATATTTTTTTCCGTTAATTTTAAAACTAATATGCTTTACTCCGAACGCTAATTTTATTTCAAAAAAACCATACAGACGGACTTCGGACTTTGTTCTGTTTTCATTATTCTCGTTCTAAATAGTGCTACTAAATGAACGGAGAATTATGAAAAGAGATCTTAATTAACGGAATTCCATTATTATTAATAATTTCTCGTTATTTGTGAAGAGCAGGGACAAAGCCGACCAAAGGAAAAACTTTATATACATATACGTGGACGTTACATACTTTATAAGACTTTTCCACGTGAAGATTTTCTACGCTATCGAGGAGACAAGATGGTTGATCTTAGACATGGTTTTGTTTTAATTTTCTTTTATTTGCATGTTAGATATATCTACAACCAATGTAACAGCTAATGGAATTTTTTTATGCATTAATATATAATATGCTTAAATTACTTATGTCGTTTAATTTTGATTTATATTTCCTTTTTTTTTTTAATTTTATACATATGTTATATTAATCCAATACACTCTGTATTTTTCTTCTTCTTTAAGATACTCTTTTTCCGGAAACTTGCGTATTTATGTACTTAGTTTTTCTTCAATGATTACCTTTTCTTTTAATTTATTTCTCAATCTTTTTACTAGATTTTTTTTTTAATCCGAACAGAAATTTTGTAGTTTTTCGAATTTATCTTCAATCACAATTTAGAATCTTAATTTTTCTGATCTTAATCTTTCGCATGACCAAAATTTGTTCTTTCTTCTTTTTTTCAACACTGAACACTTTCGAACGCCACCTGATCAACAGCTGCTCAAAAAAAAAAGCTCATGTTTCCGTGAAGGATTACGTCTTTTGCTGTCCGCCTCGCAGAATTTCTCATTCGGTGGGAAGCAACAAGACAATGTACTTCAATATACTTATTTCTACACTTAAAGTGAATATTTACAACATTGTAAATTATATGACTAATAAGAATATTATATATACATATCATGTCGACAGGAATTAAAAACGGAAATAATAAATAATAAAAATAATAAAAAAAATATTAATTATGTAATGGTGAATAATAAAGAAAAACGATAATTGTATATAATCAAAGGTTAGTTTAAATGAAAGGGTGTAATATCACTCTAATAATATGAATTTAAATATAGTATCAGGTTTGGCAACCCTGCGTGAGTGTTGTATTCACGTTTTGGACCTGTGCAAGAAATATTTCAATTTCTTATTGTATATCTTAGCTTCTTTGCTTTATTCGGGTCTAAAATATAAAAATCTTTAATAGAATAAGATATTTAATTGAATTTGTATTTTATGTTAATCTTTTACGTGAGATTCAATTTAGTTTTGTGCAATCGACAATTAGAGCTCTTGGCAAAAGTCTCTCTTTTTTCTGCTAATCTGTGTTTATAGTTTGTTTTGCTGTCACTCTATATTTACAGTGTCAACGAAAGTGGGAAGTTTGGTTTAATTTATTGACAATTTTGTGTCGTTGAATCTTTTAATTTTTTGTTCTTTTTTTTATTTTTTTTCTTCTCTCTTCATAATCTCCTTCGGCCGTGTTTCACTGGACATGGATTGTCTATTTACACCATGTCGTGTGAATAAATCATTGTGGCCAGTTGGATCCTTAATTAAGAAATTTATCTCTCGAGATCGTCGTAATACTAATGCAGTAACCATTTCAAAAAACTAAATATTTTTTTCGGCTCATTATCTCTCATTTACCAAAATGTTAGGGGTCTAAACTCAAAAGTTCGTTCTACTTTCCCTAATTCAGTGAGCACGGAGTTTTCCCGTTTGGCCTTCAATGAAACGTGGTTAAAGCCTGATCTGCATTGGCCGGAATTTTTTCATAATTCGTTTCAGGTTTTCAGAAAAGATTGATTGTATCGCAATGGCGGTGATGTTTTAATTGCCATATCTACGTCAGTCCCGTCTTATCTAGTTTAATTTCCCACTACTCCCGACGTTGAATTCCCAAATAAACAGTTGTACGGATCCTGCTCCTATATTTCACCAAATTTCGGATATGTGTATATATAAGAAACAGGCCGCCTTCATTTGTGAAGTGGCCAAGCACTCTAAACCTAGCGGTATAGCCATTGTGTTGGGTGACTTCAATTTGCTTCAAGTCACTTGGTGTTACAATGATAGTTCTGGCTGTTTGATTCCTACTTCAACATCTGATAGAGCTTTTGTGCTCTTTAATGAATCATTTGATCATAATTTAGTTCAATACAAGCGTACCTTTAATTGCAATGCTAGACTGCTTGATCTTTGCTTTGCCAATTTTCCTGAGATTAGTGTTAATCGTTGTCTACCTTTTAGTTTACCTGAGGATCCTTATCATCCTGCAATGTGTATTTCCTTTCATTACAAGCATGATAGTTCGTTGAACTTCGTTCGTTGAACGTTCCAAATTTACTTTTTCAAATAAATATTATGGTTTCCATAAAATCAATATTTCAATGCTAAAATCTCATCTTTCACATATTAAGCTTGATTTCTCAGTTGGAAGTAATGATAGCTTACTGTCATTGTTCTACGATGTATTAAATCTAGCTATTTCTGCATCCGTTCTGATCAAGCAGTCCCGTCCTCGAAGCAGGCGTCCCCCTTGGTTTAATAAGACAATTAGATATTAGAATAGGTAGGAAGAATATGAAAAACAAGCTTTTCAAGAAATTTTCGAAAAGTGGTTCTTCTTTCGACTGCTTCGCTTACTCAGCCGCAAGACGTAGATTTAATTCCATCAACCACCAATATTATTACAGATACCTTCAGTTCATTAAATCCTCTCTGTTTGCTAATCCTAAATACTTTTTTAAGTTTGTTAACTCCAAGAGAAAAATCTCCATAAATCCCTCGAATGTTTCTTTTAATCGCTCTGGATGCTCGGATCATATTGAAACCTCAAATCTCTTTGCTGCATACCTCCGACAAAACTTTTCGACTACTAATTCCGATTTATCAACAAACTACCCATGTCCGATAACTAACGTGGTTTCAATTCCTAAATTGCTTATTTCTGAAAACGACGTTCTAGAGGGGTTGAGCTCTCTAAAGTGTAGTTGTGCGCGTGGACCTGATGGAATTCCATCATGTGTACTTAAATCTTGCGCTGTCGAGCTATGTGGTGTTAAGTTGGAAGAGTAGTTTCCTTATTCCTATTCACAAAAGTGGTTGAGAACTATAGAGGCATCGCCAAGTTGAGTGTCCTACCTGCGAGCGAATTGTGACTCAGCATTTGGCCTTTGCCATTAAATCGTATATTTCTCCACTTCCACATGGCTTCGAAAAGAAATATCTACGGTCTCCAATTTGTTAGAGCTTACTTGTCATGTTTTCAAGGCTTTTTCTAGTGGCTCTCTGACTGATGTCGTGTATGCAGATTTTAGCAAAGCGTTTGACTTAATTAACTATAATTTATTGCTCTTCATACTCCAAGCCTCTGGCTGCCCTTCCAATTTAGCGACATGGATAAGCTCATCACCTCATATGAATTCCCCGTTACGTCAGGCGTGCCTCAAGGCAGCCACTTATTTTTTCCATTCATTTTATTTAATTTGTACATTAATGATGTGCCTCCAGTGATTAAATCCAGCCAGATCTTAATGTATGCTGACGATATGAAACTGTTTTCTTTTTTCCCCATAGATTCGCAATCACATAAGCTTCAAATTGACCTGAATAATTTGGTTGCATGGTACTCGTTGAATCATATGACACTAAACCTAAATAAATGTAAGAAGCTTTCTTTCTCAAGAAGGAAGTCATTCATCACTCACTATTTCATAGATTCGCACAAGTTGGAGGACGTCGATTCGTTCACAGATTTAGGCGTTCTTTTTGACCATAGGTTACGTTTTAACTTGCATATTGAGCTCTTGTTCAGCAAAGCTAGGTCCGCGCTTGGTTTTATAAAGAGGTGGTACAAAGAGCTTGATGTTTCTTACATTACGAAAAGGCGGTACATGTGTTTGGTTAGACCTACAATCGAGTATGCCTCTATTATGTGGAGTCCTCCTATAGGTGCTATGTAGACTCAATTGAATCCGTTCAAAAGAAATTTTTGCTATATGCCCTTAGGAATTTGGGTTGGGAACCGAATGCCTCTCTTCCCCCCTATGAAAAGAATGCTTCTATTATCCTTACCAACCCTCGAGAAACGTAAATTTGTTCTTGGCGTTTCCTTTTTAATCCAAGTAATGAATGGTATGTCCCTAACCGTTTCTCTAGGCGGTATATCTTGATTAAGCTTAGCCAATGTAAACACGATTATGAGCTGTTTAACCCGCTCAGAGTTGTTTGCAGAAACCTAAATGATGTCTATCACTTATTCTCATTATCGGACTTTTTAAAGTACACTAAAGCAACTTTGCAACCTATGTCTAATTAAACTAACTTGCGTTCGCAATATCTTACTTTTGTTTCTTTTTCGAAAATTATATGGTGTTTTTGAAGTGTCGGTTACCAAGCTTATGCATGTTTGCAATGGTTTAGGGGTTCACTTGCAACCTGCATCTGTTCTTGTTGCGGGTGTGCTTCTATGCTACCTGTGTACAAGCTTATAATTATTTATACATTAATTATTATTTTTAAGTTACTCTGTTTTTGTTTTTATTACCCTCTTTTTTCATATCTTCTTTTATATTGTGCACTAGTTTTTAAAATAAATAGTATAAGATTTACTCTCAAGTTGTATTTGAATTCGACTGCTAATTTTGTTTGATTGAATTTCATGTATAAGTAGATAAAAATAAAATAAAATATTAAATGAGACGAAAACTATTATCCGAAAAAATCCATAAATGGTGTGCACTCGAAGCCACATAAAAAGAAGTCTATATAAGTGAAATTGCTCGCAACAATATAGTTGAATAGTTATGCATGACTTTTTAAAGAGTGGTGTCAAAATTATAAATAACTACAGAACGTACATAATTATATTACAAGCGCCATCTTTTATTCAAAAGACTTACGAGAATAGCGAATAGTTCGCAGCCGAAATAAACTTCATAAAAATGAAGTGGTTGTCTTCGAATAATATAAATAAGTTTATTCCGGCAAGTAGTTTTTAAAAATCACCGCAATGTTAACTTACTTAAGAAATTTACATTTTATAGTGGCACTGTTATAAAATTAATAGTATATTAATAACATTTTAAGACATTTTAAAATTATTATTTATTACGGCGTTTGACAGTGCAAAGCTTAATTGTAGATTGGTGCATAATTATTAGGCGTTTCGTTGCTATATTTTAATAAAAATGTACAATATTTTATAAATTTATGAATGAAAACCATCCATCTACTTTAAGGTTATAAAAACACGTGTCGATAATCACATTTTTAGCAAAGGTCGACGTAGGGAATGATTTGCCCGTTTCAAATCTGGCGACACTAAATTCGAAGATAAGCCAGGAAGAGGTGGACCATCGGACTTCGAAACCCACGGACTTTTGGCAGCCGTAGAAGGGGACGAAAGCTGGCCAACAGCTTCAATGTAGATCATTCAACCATCATTCGTCATCTCAAAAAGCTCAAAAAGTAGAGGGTGACTACGCTCCGTATTAATCACTTAAAAATGTTACTGTTGAATTTTTACGTTCCCTTTATCATAATAAATAGTGTTCAAGAACGCCATCGCACCATTCTATTATTATAGCGAACTTCTTGCATGATGCGTCTAAAACATAACAGATTTTTTTTGAACTGGTCTACACTAATATATCGTTGAGATAGATCTATTTATAAACCTTTTTATAAAAGTAATTAAAAATAAATTACGTGATGTAGATTAACTTAAGTACATAAATATTTCAGAACATCTTGAAAACTTTACGGCAGTAGAACTCCAAACGTTACAGTAACTAAACCATGACTTATAGACAGAATGAGATATGAACTTAGGCACTAAGAATTTTTAAAACTTTGATATTATCTACAGCCACACGACTCCACAACCATATTCGGAAATGTTTTTTGCGTGGCGGTGTTGTTACTGTCCATGAACATTAATTGCAATGAAGAGTATTGCTTGGCCGTGCAGCATGGTACTAGTTCAAGATGTTTACGTCTATTACCAGATCGGCTGAGTAACTTTTGGAGAGTTGAGCTGTGCTGAGATGTGGCCATGGTCACACTCGCTACGGAATTGCAAGAGCCACGGCAGAAATAAGCATCATAACCACGCGGGTGTATAATCCAATCACCCCAGCCGATATCATCGAAGTCTATGAAAAGTTTTTCACGACAACACTCAGTCACGCCATCTGTGCAATTTATGCTGCGCTTTTGTCGCACTAGACGTCGTCTGTTCTGTGTGTCGACCATAATGAACGGGCGATAAGCCTTATTGGTTGATATCATTTGTTCCATGGATCCAATGTCACAAAGCTGACATGTAATTTGTATTAGGTGACTAAGGTCGTGATTACCAAACCAACGCTTAATCGGCCATTCAATATCAATTTTTAACCATTCATCTACAATGTAAAAGAACAAATATTCTGGTAATATTAATATTATTTACTCATGCGTATTTATTCGCTCTTCACTCTAAGTCTATCCCTAAAACAGATCCGTCGGAGAATCGGAGAAATAAACGCACTATCGATCAACTCGAATTTAGTAAAATATCCAGCCTTCCCACTAAGTCTTTCTTTGCTTCTACTAATTTTTCCATGGATTTATTTCGAAAAAAGCACAAGTTTAATGGAAACTCAAAAAAATATAGTTTCCTTCGTCAAGGATTATTTATATTAATCGTGGAATTACAAATGTTCTCGTCGTAATAAGCAAGTGATTAATAAACCCTCTCCTTCGATGGTGTCCACGTAAAAGAATCAGCAATCCTTCATTGTTTGGGCATGGAAGCTCAAAACAAGGTTCATTGGATAGAACAGTGCTTTCGAAGTATCGAAAGACGCAGTCAAAGACCCAAACTTTTTAAGGCAATTCAAAAATACTTCACTGCGATATCCGAACCATTTACGGCGCTTGCATGTAGGGAAAAATTAAAGTATAACTTGCTTCGAGGCAGAGCCACCAAATTTTGCTTGCAGATCCTCGACCACATGCAGCGAAAGGCTGAGGTGACCATGAGCGATACAAGTGTGTCTAAAAGACTCAAGAACTTTGAGCTTCGGCGTAGTGCGTACACTGCTTACCTATAGATACATCAAGGCAAGAGTTTTGCACAGATAAAAGAAATTTGCGCACTAAATAAGTTCTTTCACATGACTACAGCTTTCCCAACTACCCCTTTTACAGTTACCTGCATAGGACACACTACCGGGAACGATCTTTCTTTAACTGCCCTTTCGCCTTTATATCAACTTACCATCAACGATCTATAGACAATGATGTCTAATATTTCCACTTTTAAATCGAATGTTCACATATACTAACCCTTTCTTCGACCCTTCTTAACTCTAACTCCTGCCGATCACCAATGCGTTTAGTAAACATGCCCTGCCATGAGTAGCTGTTGATGTATAAAGAAAAATCCACTTACCGTGCACATTGACCGACTGTATAGCTATGGTTTTGATTACTGGTAAAAATTTTGATTTTAATTTTTGTTGTTGTACCTCCGACACCTCGATGATCATTTGATTTAATAAATTCTCCTGTCGTTTCGTATTTTTTTGTCGATGGCTTTTAAACAGCCACAAAACTGCTGTACTAACATCATAGCTATCAGCATCAGCATCCTCTATCTTGAATGAGAAGCACATGGAAAGTTGGGAGCCCAACTTACTACATTCACGTTTTTCTGAATTATTAAAAATAAATGAATGTTGTTACGTGTAATGTTTCTCCATTCCCATTAGACTTACCAACTTGTAGAAAAATAAATTTTTTGCTGGTTCTAGCATAATAATCATCGAATTCTTTTTCAATCGCAGAGCCATGTTCGTCCTCGATAGTTACTCCTTCAGAGATTGGTTTCGGCAGACCCACCGCTGAAACATTAGGACGTTCTTTGAGACGCAGTTTTTCCAAAATTTGATGCTTCACAAATTCAATACGTAATTGAGTAAGCTCTTCTTCGCTTACATGAGCGACTTTGCGAATGCTCTCGCATTTCGGGCAGCGAGGATCTCGTTCTTCTTCCACATCTTTTGTCTCCCCTACATTCGGCAATCGATTATCAATAACGTCGAAGGGCATTTCACCATTTTCTATCCAAGGTTTTTCTTTACTTGACGCTGCAGAGACATGACCATTACTCTTATAATTAGCTTTGATTTGTCGCCAAACCCGCGATGAACTTTTCATGTTTCTCTCATTATAAGTAGAATGATTTTCTTTTTCTAAGGCATGCAATTGCTTTTGCCTTTCAGCAAAATGTTGAATCTTTCTTTCTATATGGTGCCGTATCTGCAGAAGTTTGTGAGGCGCTAAATCCTCCGCAAGGCCGTCTTCTGTTCCAGTCGAGTTTATCTCAAATTCTGACACCTGATCATGATGAAAATGGGAATGAAAAGTATGAGGCATTGATTCATTACTCTTCTCATGATGCAGTTGTCTCGAAAATTCTGCGCTTGGATGAGAACTCACGAGAAGCCTTCTGTACACATGCCTGTTTTCGAAGGTCAAAAAAATAAATAATACAAATGCTATGATATATTTCGTCATATTTCAATAGCTTCTTTTTAATATATTGAGAAGGATCTCGCGGTGATCAATAGATTTTTTATAAAACAAAGTTTTCTTCAAGACTCTTTTTTTTTTTTTAATCTGCTGTGCTATATGTGATTTGCTACTATCTCTTGGGTAGCATTAGGAGCTTTTCTATTGTCCATTGTTTCATTAAATTCATAGATATTTTTGTGTATATTAATTTTGAGGAAATTATGTTGCGCAGTAATTTTTACTGAAAGTGAAGAATAATCTGGAAAAGTTCACACGGAAAGCATTTCTAAATATATTGAAGGAAGCAAAAAATCTGAAAGCACAAGAAAATTATTTACATCTAATTAAATAAGCTTCTAATAAATGTTGGAAGTTTAAAAACTAAAAACAGCTTTCATATATATCATTACAAATTTTACATAATTATCACCATTGTATTGTCATTAATGATGATTTGAAAAGATTAAACCAATTTTTGTTTCGAAACACCTGAGGTCGACAGTTCAACTCGTGTAAGGTAAAAAAATAGATATGACGAAATTGCACTCTCTGCTTATACAGAGAGATATTTACATAATATATGAGTTTATACATATATGGTACCCTTAAAAATATTGAACTTATTCTAGGCCTACAATAAACGAGTGTTAAATATTTTGTTCGATTTCTGAGGCCTTTCATTACCGGTTTAAATCTTTGACTCTAACAAGCAAGAAAGCTTTGTTCGTCGCATTTCAAGTTTTAGTGTCCACCCGCTAAGGCAAATCGCAAATTACCAAACCTTTTTAGTTGAAGACGAATAGTTGGTTCACTGGTTCATTTGCTCCTAAGACTTTAAATGCCATGGTTAAATATTCTTTCCTATTCATCAGCTGCAAGAGAATTTCAAAATAGGTAAAATCGGCTAAAGGAGACACCTGCAGTAGAACACAAATTGAGAACACCTCTGCTTTCAAAGAAAAAAGAATCAGGACAAGTAAAAGGATAAAAATTTCTACTTCCATATATTTTCTAGTAGAGTATCGAAATTTCAGTTTTTTCACATTTTTTTTATATGAACTTGGTGAGTACCTACAACTTTCGGCCGAAAGTAATTTTGTTACTTGACAATACACAACAATGAAAATTGTATATCCCAAAGCATGCACACACTTTGTGGGTGCGAAAGGTAGAATCAAAATACCATATTAGTTTATCAGTGTGTTAAGGAAATTACAATTATTACCTGAAACTTTCTTTTCATATCGTTTAAGTTGTATACAAAAAGTTTCCTTTGCATATGAGAGCAATAATGTGTCAGTAGTGATGCCTACAATTATCCAATGTAGTGATATTTCCTGGGTAAAATTTTCATAGGTTTTCTCTTCAATCAATGCTTCATCCTACTTACAAAGCTTTTCTTGATGAGATGCCTGATTTAGACGATTTTTGAAGTTGAATTGGAGGATATTTAATGGGAAAAGAAATCGAAAAAATTTACCGCTCGGTTCTTCCAGGCTCGATGATTGCGTGGACCATAAAATGAATAAACTAATTTTTGAATTTGACAATAGCAAACAAACAAAAAGGCGAACATGATTAATTCAACTCCACAGTTTACAGGTTGAACGATTAAGAATACTTAAAATGATGTAAAAGCAATACCGTTAGAACGAATACTCGCAGATTGCAAATGACCGGAATGAAATTTCTAAGCCAATTCACATATTGACCTTGATTTCTCTAAGTATACTTTTCTTCCGCTTTTTCAGATGGGGAATTTCGTTACTAGCTATATATTACTTGAGGAAACGTTTAACTATGCGCAAAAGAATGACGAATAATTATATAATCTCAGGATTGAAGCCAAGTGATTTGAAACTTCCAATCAGATTTTGTAAACATCGGGTGTCTTATAACTAAACATGCTATAAAGAGCAAGCGTATTAACCGTTAATTAGAGTTATGAACATTTTTTTCACCAGCACCCTCGCGCACATAATATATTGATTTTATTAGCAATAAAATCTTTGAATCTGCTTATAATCACTGTGTAACAGAAATAAAAAAATCTGTTACTTATTAATTTTAATAGATACGTACCGCACTTAATGCGTGGTCTTACGATTACACAGTCAACGTAGTGACGATACGGAGCAAAATTTGCAAAGTAGTTTTATGTTTTATATTCCCGTATGAGTTTCCTTCCTTTAAAAATTATAAAGATCAATCATCAATTGCAGGAATTTCAATTTCACGAACAACGATCGAGTTTTCTGGACGAACACTTATTGACATACCGAGAATTAATTTGATTTGTTACCTTTCGAAGTATACGAATTTATTTTATACAATTTGAATTGAGTGGTTCCCTATCACCATTCTCACCTTTGAGTGCTGAAAATTTGAGTATAATAGAGCACATGCAATGGATTTGTTGCTGTTTGTACATTTACATAAGAAATATATGCACATATATATAAAAGTACATGCATTTTACTCTCTACCACAATAAAACTATTCAATATAAATCTAGTCAAGAGAAAATAAGAGTAAAAGAATAGAAGAGAATTGCTTGATTTAAGTTTTGAGTCAAATTACATCATTCATTTTATTTCGGACACATTTTGCGAAGAAAGATGTGTGCCTATGTGTACTTTTTATAATTCTACTATTTGATTCGCCTTTTATCAAATGGCAGCACACCTCTTTTACAGAAACGGCTCGTCTAAATATGCTTTAGTCCATAATTTAAAAATATGCTTTTTTTATTTTTCAGCTAAACTTATGTAAATCACTATAATAGTCATTGTGCTAGTATATCATAAACCACTTCGCTCACTACGTTTGTCTAATTATTTTCTTGATAAAACACCCTATACCTTCGTTTCCATGTAAAAGAATACATTTCGTATGACCCCTTATATGAGAGCGGGTTCAAAAGGTGAACTGACGTGAGATTTATTCTCCTCGGCAGACTTTAACTTTAACTTTTGTCTCAATGCAGAATATTTTCAATTGCTTTCAATAAGTATGAATAAGGATGAATTTCTCAATTGTAGACAAATACAGACTCGCTCCTTCAATTATTCTCAACTTTAACCAAATTCATACAGTCTCTCAACTCTAACCAAATTCAAACAGGCTCTCACCTTTAATTTATTATTCGGCAATTGCTTTCATCATAAATTCAAAAATTCACCTTCGTTGCCATGTAAATGCTTACTCATACTATTCATGAAAAACCCTATATGGGATGGGATTTTGGAAACAAAAAGTGCACTCACCCGTTGCAAACTTGGTAGAGTTAATTTTCATACCAAATCAATTTCCGCTATGAAATGTTAAACATCAGACATTTTTTCCAATATAAACCCATACTTTTCGTAAAAACATTTACATGGGATATATGAGCTATGACCCAATCAAATTTTTTACATCAGTTTAGTGTGCTGGCGATGGTGCCAGGGGTGTTCGTCGAAAAATTCAAACATTTCTTTGTAGTTTAATTCAAACACTTCTTCAAAATGAAGCCATATATTCTCAAGCGTTTCCGAGCTCGGCCTAACGTAAATCAGGGTACCGTAATTCCTGAAAATATCTCAAAAATTGTATTGCAAAAATTGTAAATTGAACACAAAAATTAACGGAAAAACAGCAGACATGAGTAGAACGTTTCGGGAAATCATCCAGATACTAGTCACTCGTTTTTTATAAAGCGCCAGCGCGCGGGTTGACTCGAATTTTCTCCACGGAAAAGTAATTATATTTTGAATAATCTTCGAACGAGTCAAAGTTCGAATATGTTTGTAGTGAAGCAGACATCACTTTTCATGAAATTGTTTCAAATAATCTAATGAGAAGTCACAAAAGAGAAGGATAATTTTCCTGTGTGCATCGAAAATTCTTTTTGCTTTACCTTTTTTCCTTCTTTTCAGAAATCAACAAGAAGCTTTTGTTGCAGGTATGACATACCTGCTATTATGTGATTGATTGCAACTAGTAAAGTTGCTTATGTTGTAAACATTTCATGTGTATTGACAAAAAGAAGACTGTGTTCTATTTTTTGGCTAGTTCGAATGAGGGACTTCCTTGAAAGCTTCATACTTTTATATATGGTTTTATATGTGTTCCCTTTCATCGATTATAATTGATTTGTTTTAATCTTCTACGTTTTGTAAGTATATTTACTATTCACGAAATTAATCTATGAGGGAATTACATGGTCGGGATTTCTATCTCAACTTCTGAAGCTTTGCGGATTCCAACACGCATAAAGACAAGCAAGATGAGATGCACTTTGGCTGCCTACCGCTTAGTTGCCAGAACACTTTATATTATATATGAACACCGGTGCATACTACAAAATCAATAAATAAGTGAAAACAAAGACACCCGTGAAGGTACCGTTGTTTATTTCTGTGGTACAAATGCAAAATTAACACAATTCCAGTGCACGGAAATTAAAAAGCCAAACACATAAGTGATGCTCGACTTGGTAGGAATGTTATAGTATATGTCTGTCATAGCCAGCCCTTACTTTATTTATTAAGCGTATGTTACTGAAAGTAGACCAAATATTTATATTTATATTTATTTATATTATATATTATAGTTTGTGTATTATTATTTTGTCGATATATTATATTATTATAGTTTGTCTACTAAGTCATTCTCCCTCTAAAAGGCTACTGCAACGAAAGTACTAATGCAGGAAATCTGCCCTTCATAAAGAAACTCATCTGGAGATGACTTAAGATGACGTTTATACTGTAGTTTATGGAATTGCAAATGAAACGATTAATTCACTATACCCACTCCTTCGGCATTGGACATGAAAATCTCTAATCACTAAATGACCTTAAATAATCTTTGATTGCTTGCTATTTTTGAAAACACACCTTTTGATTACATTATTTGTTATTTTTCACCGAAATCTACCAAATAAGAGTACATTTTCAGCTTAAACGGGCTAGTAAATTATTCCACTATCTGTCATTACCCTTTGACTAAATGCAAACGGAAAACAAATGGTCACACATTATGCGAATATTGCAAGTTTGCAATTTGGACAAACAAGATGATAAGGAAGAAAATGAATTTAAGTATACCTCTCCAAATGAAACAATTGAAACCAGCTACACTTTTTGCTCGGTCCACAGGTTAAATTTAAAAATAAAGGAGGGGATTCCTTGTCTAAGACCAGAAAAGGAAATTAGCATAAAATAACTCTTTTAAATAACACATATACATATGTTTGTATCAAATGTGTCTCGACATTAGTTCCTTCATAAAACATACCTGGTGTGTTCATTTATTTTATTTATTTTTAGAAATTGTTGTTTCTCACATATAAATTTTATAATGTCGTTCAGTGTATATCAAAGTGCAAAGGGATGGATGTCAACAGACAGCATTTATAGCATTGCATATTATTTTTGCTTTAAACTAGGAGAAAATGCAGCTCACGCTATGGAAATGATTAAGTTGGCTTAGATTGAAAATACGGTAAGCTGTGAAACAGTTAGAAAGTGACTTCGCTTCAGCACCACGAAATGATCTTCGAGGTGGGGATTATTTTCCAGAGCTGCCCCCTTCTGGTTACAGCTAGTTTAAATTGCTATAGTCATGTTTAGCACATCTCCTCTTTACAATATTTGAAGATGTGCGAACACGGGCCGAATATTTCGCCTTGAAAACACCAAGTTTGCATTGCAATGGCGTTCACACGCTAACCGATAAGACCCGAACGCCGATAGACAATGATGGTGAATTAAATTTGAATTTTATCAAAATATAGCCTGAGTTTACTAACACACCTATCACTTTTCTAGTTTATTTTTTGAATCCGGCTGATCAAGAATATAATTACGTTATATGATGTGTATAAATTTGCGTATTTGCAATCATTTGTTGCAATTGCCGTTTTATGCAATAACACCGTTTCCTTCAACGTTTGTCTGTTATTCGTTATCAGCAAACAATTGCAAAAATACACCCACACGACCCGCGTGATCAACATTTAAACGTTATTAGATGTGTATAGGAGATTTTTAAATGTGGAGATATATAGGAGATGTATAGGAGATGTATAGGAGATTTTTAAATGTGGAGATAGCAGCCTAATATGATATGAATTGAAATTCCTGCGCAGATATTAACAAGTAAGAAAGTTATATTTGGAGGGGACTGTATCTCGCATACCGACCACTATGCTAATCGCGGTGTCTACCATGCTCATTTTAAAATTAACCCATTTCTAAGTACACAATTTAACTTCATTTGAGCAGTGTACAAAATAGTTTCACACATTCTGTCTTGTTTGTTTTATGATAAATTCGTATAAAACCTCAAAAAAGTGAAAAAAGAAAATTCAATTATTTGTAACTTTGTGCAGGCATAGCCGATTGCTTCCACTTTTATACCTAAAGAGTAGAGTACGCCGTACAGTAAATTGGAAAGATTTCAATCTTCTAACTTAAATAATTTCCGAGTAAAGGCCAAAAATTCAAAAGCTTTTGTTAAAAAAAGTGGGTTTCGTCCAGTTTACGCTCCACTGCGCTTTTACTCTGACCAATTTGACCCATTTCCAAGCTGCGTGCAGAAACTTCCTATGTTTCTACCAAATTTGATATATCTTGGTTTTTGCGACTTGGAGAATGCCAACGACACACACAGCACAGACGGACAGACATGGCTAAATCAACGCAGAATTTCACGGTGATCAAGAATGTATATACTTTATAGGGTCTCCGAAGCTTCCTTTTGGGTATTACATATATTATGGAGAAAAACAAAATGAGCATACCCCAATATTACAATGGTGGTTATGAAAATAGGTTTAAAAAATTTATTTGTGCCTATATTAAAAATTTATCTTTCAGCATTTGCTATGAGCCTTTTTTAAACCAATCGTTTAGGCGATATAACACTTACCAGTGGTTACTTTGGGCACGGTTTATACTTTATACCTTGGCAACACCAAGTGTTGTTAAGTGCTACTTGAAGCATTGTTTACAGAGTTACGTCGTGAAAATTTCCATACGATCTTGCGAGAGCGCAAGAAGATCGATCAACTTTACTCTCACTTTTAACAACGAAGCACCCTCTCTTGCTACAGTCCCTTTAGGGGAACGGGAAATGATCAGAACTCTTGAATATCTCTTTTAACACCGTATTATTTAAACGCTTAAAAAATTGAATTAGTCGGTCATCCGCCGCACAATTGTGATTTTGCACCCAATGAGAATTCGCCTTGAACACATGAAAAATGTATTTGTCTCAGAATGACTACTGTTTAGAACTGTTTAAAACAGTGCTAAACATTTTAAAACATTTTTATTCAAAGTCGCTCAATAGAAGTGGTGTGGTCAGCTTTGCGGGTTGGCAAAGGTTTACTTTGTTTTCCGAATTAAATTACGTTTGTAGGCAACTTGAGAATTTTTGACCTATAATCATATGTCTGACTCGTGGTAAAGAATTTATGCCATAAGCGAAGAGCACGAGCCTGTCCCGCGGTAAAGAATTTCTGCATAAAACAACGGCATGTGTTTTTCTCATTTATTTCTGACGAAACTGAATGCTCTCCCGTTTTAGTTGTTCGCGAGGCCCTGTTATATCGAAATATAAATGCCATGAAAAGCATAGATTTTGCGGCAGAAAATTAAGCTTAAAATTAAGTTGAAAAGGGAAATCCCAATGTGGTGCTTCTTTTCTATTCCTAGCTTGTACAAAGTACACAATGGACACAATAATATGTTACAGATAGCGAGAAGGAGTTCCAATCCTTTCCACCGCTAATGAATTGAATTTTTGCCTCATTATGAATAAATCATCCTACAAAAGCCAAAAAACTGGTCAGATTTTTCATATAAAAAATCAAAAGATTGATGACGATTAATCATTAAGACTTACCCTTTTTAGGAAATAATAGACGTCCAAAAAAAGTCGCGCAGTCTGGCGAACGTAAGAAAGCTTCGAGTGTTCTCAGAGTGGATTTGGACTTTAGAACTGTAGTTGAACTGAGAATCTTGTCAATTATTGACACCTTGCTGAATGCTAAATATATAATATATATATAATTTTCCAAACATTGGTTGATTTTTGGAAGTTTTGAGTTATATTCAGAGATACGAAAGCTTTTAACCATTGAAAACCGCTCATGGGTACCTTATTATACCCACAAGTGTAAGAACTCATTTTGTTTTTTTCCATAATATATGTAACTCCCAAAAGGAAACTTCAGAGACCCTAGTCTAAAGTATATATATACTTGATCAGCATGAAATCCTGAGTTGATTTAGCCATGTCTGTCCGTCTGTGTTACTGAGTGTCTGTGTGATCTGTGTTGTTGGCACTCTCCTGGTCATAAAAATGAAGATATCAACTTCAAATTTGTTAGAAACATTGGAAGTTTCTGTACGCAGGTTGGTGTTGAAAATGGGCCAAATTGGTCAGAGCAGAAGCGCGCAGTAAAGCGTAAATGCCTTTCTGCAGCCGAACGTCAAGCATACCAGCGATTTTCATTGCTAGACGAAGCCGCTGATGAATTCAAAAATATGCTTTGATGAATGCAAAAGGATATAAATCCCAAAAAAGAGTATATTGTGAAATATTAAAACAAATTTTAAAAACGCAGTACTCCGTTTTTATTATTATGGAACAAATATAGACAGTCACCCACACAGCAAAATACATTTCGATATGTTTATGTCTGCTGTGAAATAGTAAATGTAAAGCTTTGCACTCCATCATGGAATTTTTATTCTTCTGAACGTAGGTTTGAAATCTAATTAAGAAGGAAGTCCACTGTAAGTTTTTCATATTTTTTTCTTTTGTTGTGTTGACAGATAGTTTGCACTAACATGCCTCCAAAAAAAATTCATTATCTGAAAAATATATTTTTCCCGAAGTTTTGGGGCTCATCCGTACGTGCACAGAAAGGACCGCCCGGGTCACATGAATCCTTATTGAGATGTTGCAAAATAACGTTTTTCCTGTTGAATCCTAGGTTTTCTAACGCATTAGTGAACATCTTCAGAAGATACTTAAGTTTACTCGGTAACATTTATAAACAAAAATATTTTATTGTAACTTCATCAAGACGGCCGTTGAATGCGTACGAGGATGAGATCGATTCGAAAAGTGTCAAACGCTGCTGTCAAGAAAGTTAAAGTTTAGGATGAACTTTGCGGTAGTAGTCGCGAATTTAGCTATAGAATTACACATTGTCTTGCCCTTTTTTTCGTTTCGAGGCACTTAAATATAAACCGTGGGATTCTGTTCTTGACGCTCATATCGAAACAGGCACATTCCAATAAAACATCGTCGAGGACACAGAATGAGAACAAATATTTGCACATTTGAAAAATAATTTTCATGGCCCTGGGATTGCCGACTAACGGTAAAAAATTGTAAAATCATCCACTCAGTGTCCCTTGGGTAATAACGTTCTTAAGGTATTAAAATTATTACGAGTTTAAAATGAACGATATTCTGTTGAATGCTAGCGGAATCATTTTCTGCTTTGTCTATTTTATGATGTGCGAATAATTCATGTATAATGACATATTCTCAAGTCAAGATTTCTCATTTTCACAGTGCGTTACTTTTCCAATGAGGGTATTTATGAAAAAACAAGGAAAACAAGAAAACGATTAGTCTTAGCAGCCCTTGCTTTTTATCTACCTGTTGTTTTGTGTTTATTTCTTTTGTGCTTGTTTACTTCGAATATATAATTTACTATACCTATTACCAATTTTACTTTTGCTTTTTATTATTTTAAAATGTTTCACTATCCTGTTCGAATATTGAATTAAAACATTTACTTTGTTTGTTTTTTATTCATAATATGAATTAGCTACAATTTCTTGTTCAATTAAATCAATATTTTTCTTTTATTATTTTTAAGCTTTTAACTTCTTTTTTCTTTTTTTATTATATTATTTTGAGGTTATAACAATTCTTTACTTACTCAACTCGTATAATTAAATTTAAATGCAAAAATACAATTTCAACGTATCGACACCAGTTTCTTTACCCACTGAATATATTCCTTTTTATATTAAAATTGAATAAATAATCATTTGCCGCAGTTTCTCATGTGTAATTATAATCAGTAAATGCAATAGAGAGAGAGAGGGAGAGAGAGAGAGTGTGTGTGAGAGAGAGGGAGGGAGGGAGAGAGAGAGCAAAAGTTGATATGATAAGCATTCATTCGTACATTGATGTGTTTCCGAATCGCATTTAGAATAAAAGTATTCGGTTTGTTTACTTTCGTAATTCAATATTTCTTTGATAATTGTAATTGTTTCAATTTTCGTAAGGCCTCAGGAAGAGAGAGAAACCTTCGCTATGTTTCTTCTTCTTCACAGGCTTTCTAACATTTTGTTCCAGCATTTTGTTCAAAATTGAGATTAGGTGTCTCTTATCAATAATAGTAATAACGCTGTTAATTAACAGCCATTTGTATGCTTTCACATACAATGCTGTGTTTTTAAGTGTTTATGTATGAAAAAAGACCAACCAGCAGGTAGTTATGTAACAAATATAACTCGTTTTCTTTCCGTTGTTTATTTTAGAGAATTGAAGATTTCTAAATTCTAATTTGGCCAACTATATAAAGAATTTTTTTATTATTAAAAAAAATTATGCTGTATTTTATTATTATATATTAGTCTTTATCTAATTTGTTTATTTTATTCACATATATTTATTAATTTTATTTGCTTACACTTATAAATTCGACATATTTTATCTATTTTGCGTACCACACATGGGTTACTCTATATGGCGTTTATTTATATTATATCATTATTATTCCGTTTATATTGCAGAACTAAAGAATTAAATAAATGAAAAATATATTAAAAATTAGTTATTAATCCTAGCTTACGCAATTTGAGTCATTTTTTATTTTTTCAATTAGTATACTCTAAATCAGTAAGTGAAGCTTACGTTCATCAGCCATGGTAATCCATTCATTCGTTTTCTCCATTACCTTATAAAAAATTAGTTTCCTTATACCCAATTTATATTCATTTTCACAGTATTCTGCTCCGTACACTTCATATTGATACCGGTAAATTTGAAAAATGTTAACTTTGGGATTTTGCAGGTATGGCGTAATGCGTTGTAATTTTTATATTGTTTAAAATTTTCGGACAGACGGCCTGTAAAATCTCGCTTGATTATGAATATAAAATATTTTTCATAGCGCGCTTTTTTTAAGATATCTGCATATATGTATGGTAGGTATGCTGAAAAATATCTGTGTCTGTTGTTCCAATTGCTTCGTTACTCAATATTAAAGTTGTCGTATTCCATAGCTATAGTCACCGACATCCTGACTACTTACTTGGTGATCTGCTTCCAATGGATATACGTCTACAAGCGCTTCTTCACTCGACAGTTGCAGGCTCTCTGTTTTTCTATCCCGCCAAATCGTAGTCTACTATTTCCTAGCGAAGATCGCAATTTTGCAAAAATATTTCCAAGCTATCCTAATTTAATTTTCTGTCCAAAATATATATATATATATATATATATATATTCTAGAGGATTTATCATGGATGCTATTGAAATTTCCGCACAGTTGCATAGTTAACGCTTGAGTTCGATACAAAAAATTATCAACTGTCAAATCTTCATCTTCGTGACCAGTAAATTTTAAGTACCAACTGGGAATAATATTTGACACTTTATCTGTGTGTATCGGGAGTGGTACTGTGGGAACAGGCAAACTATCCGCATTAGAATAAGCTTGAGCGGTATTTAAATTCAAATTACCCAACAGGGGTTTAATAGCTTCGCTAATGATAGATTGTACCATTGAACCACGCTACTCTGATGGTATGGCCTGTATATTTGCTTTAGATTCCTCATTTGACTAAGATTTGTGTTCCAAAATATCGTGCGAGGTACTTTTGTTGCACTGAATTTCGTTGTTTGTGCTTGCATTAATGTCTTTACGGGATTGAATCTAGGACTTCATTGATGAGACGTTCCTTTTAAATCTTGTAGTGGCAACTCGGTGAAATTGTACGGTTTTAATTTGTTAGGTCTACAAAACTTTGTATAAGTTGGACATTCTTGAACGAGTTTCAGACAAATATTAATTCATCCCTTATGAAACATATGATTACAGGGATTAACAGCTAATGTATCAAGAATTTGGAAATTTTGTTGGCATAAAATACATTGTGTCAAACTACTATTGACCAATTCTAACTGGTTAACACTGTCTATTGGTCATGTCGCCATGTTTGTTAGTTATAATTCAATTGAATTGAAGTAATTTTGAATTAAATTAATACGAATGAAAGTTATATGTCACAAACGAACTTAAGTGAATAAACTGAGGTATAATATGTAGTGATATATGCGTTAATTCAATGGATTGACAATATCATATGGCATATGTGATAATAAATGCATGTTATAAAGATACTATGAGAAAATCGAAACAAAAAAAAAATTTTTATTACTAATAAATTCCAAAACAAAAATATATATTTATACCAAAGAAAAAAAAAAAATAAAAATGATTACACCGATTGCGTAAAAAGAGAAAAAAGTGAATTGAATGAAATATAATGTTACTGAGAGAAAAGAAGACTCAACTAAAATTCTATTCCTCCAAAACAATGTAAAATTCTATTCCTCCAAAACAATGTTAAATTCTATTCCTCCAAAACAATGTTAAATTCTATTCCTCCAAAACAATGTTAAATTCTATTCCTCCAAAACAATTTTAAATTCTATTCCTCCAAAACAATTTTAAATTCAATTCGTCCAAAACAATGTTAAATTCTATTCCTCCAAAACAAAAATTCTATTCCTCCAAAAAATGTCAAATTGTTCTTATCGCTCTCATTCATCATTTCTACAGTAACTTCTATTTCTTGATTAATATCGAGGTTGCGTTGTATCGAACCCTTCAAACCTTGGAAAACTGCGATGTCTTCTTGTTATGAAAATTCAGGAGGAGAGAAGATCACTGAAGATTTTGATACTTCAGCGATTATATTATGTCTTTTGTGCTTGTGTGCGCTAGACATCTTGAGCTTTCAAAAAAATAATGTGCTGCTTGTTTTAATCGTAAGACCAGCAATTACATCCTATGTTCGCAATTTAGAGAACATAAAGTGAAAATCTTTAAAACACTCATACACACAAAAACATTTCCATTTCTAACTTCTCTTATACCAATAAAAACCTCGAAATTCAACTAACTGTTTTTGAAATTCCAAGTTGTGCTTCTTTTCTCTATTACCAATTCAGATAAGTTCCAAGTTTTATGTTCGATGAAATAACTATTATCTGCTAAACAACCATTTTCATTTCACTTTAAGATGAGACATATAAGGCATTGCAAACTGACTTGTATCGCATTGCATAGAAAGTAGACGATTGAAATCTGGATTGTGTAGTGACGAAGCAGAACATAACTGTTCTTTCAGCTTTTCAAAAAAAAGTTTTGCATCCTCTGACCATTCGAAAGCTTTCTTTTGCTTTACCGTGCCAGTCAGGAGAGGGAACAAAAATGCGAAATTACACACAACCGCAAACGAAATTAATTAATACAAAACGTTCAGCATTATCCTAAAATTAACAAGGTCCTCAGCACTCAAGCGACAGTTCAGCGAAACCCCAAGGTTAGAGACCGATTTGTAAACATTCTGTATCTGTTTTTCTCTCAAATTCACGTAGCATGCATTGATTTGTAAACATTCTGTAGCTTTTGTTTGGCGAAAAAATTTCCGAGCAACTTTGTTGTTTAATTTGAAAACATTTAATTCCTCAAAAACGTCCTAATCTTTTCGACAGATGTTTTGACAACGTTTTTTATACTACCAAAAAATTTTATGCCACCAAAAAATTCTATACTACCAAAATTTTTACGTGGGAAACCACATCTGTCAGTTTTCACGAACTATCTGAACCATTCTGAATGAAAGTAAACTTATTTTGGATTAGAAAGCATTCGATGTTCGTCTCGTTCTGTTCTTCTTATAAGTTTTTATTTTTGCGGTGTATTGAGTTGTATTGCGCGTTCTTCAACGGAGTTTGTAGGTATGTTGTTACAACTGTCTTAATAATAATTTAATAATAACGACACTTGTCTTGCCTAACTTTTTTCTGTGCCATGTTAGTGAGGAATGAGAAGGCGAGAGCGACCGAGAACGACAATAAGTATTTATATCAACAACACTCCAACTACATTATATTTTAATTTTTAATTTCTCTAGAGTATAAAATGATGCTGTGGCGGTTTTTATATGAAATTAACACAAAATACTGTTATTGCGGAGATGAGACTTTTTCTTGTATTTAATTACTTTACATGAATATCAGAAAGTATTTTAATACAAAAATTTCAAACTTGTCTCACCCGATATGTACGAAGGCTAGAAAAGAAGTTTTAGGAGGTGAAAACGCCGTTGGTAGAATATCTGCTTAAGACCCTTTTGCGTCGTCTTTAACGATGATGAGGTATAGCAACAAGAAATCATTGGCCAAATTATTCTGAGCTGAATTGATCTTAACTTTAAATGGTATATGATTTATGATCTAAAGGATTACATAAAAGCCGATACAAAGAAAATCTATATGCCGACCAAAAGTGATATGGTTGTAACGCATTAAAATGTACATTATTGTCCGAGTAACATCACACAAACGTCAGAAATCTTAAAATCAAAATTTTTTGGCGGCCTTCGTAACAACCTTGTTTTATAAAAAAATTTACTATTAAATGTTTAAGAAATATTTACTGTGAGTTAAATCCTGGGATAGGAAATTTCATAAAGTTATAACAACTATCACAAGAAGACGGTCACGGACTTTTATGACTAGCGATCTGTTATAAAGACAGAATACGCCCGGTAGCGTAAATAAGGGAATTGAACCTCCAACATCTGTATACAGCAATCGCGATTATCTTCTCAAAACTGTATGTAGAAAACTAAATCTTTAAGATTTTTTTGGACACTTGTTGGTACTACCTCAATAGTCATCAAATTCGGTCCATTAATCCATCGCAATAACCCTAAGAAAAATATTCTTTTTCAGATGGTATAGGCTCCGGGTTGCGGAGTTTCAAATTTGAAGTGTGATCCAAGAAGTCTTAAACTTAAAAATCAGCTGAATCGGATGAAGGGTTTATTCACAATTGTCAAAAACCTTCATTTTTTATGCGGAATCAATTAGGTCCGAAATAGACAACTGGTCTTTGAGGCAATTCACAAAAACAAACCATATTTGGATATTGTCATAAGAATGGAAGTACCATTTAGACGGACAAGAAGCCTTCTATTAATAATGGAAAGAGTAATGTCTACTGATAGTAGCGGGTAGGGTAGAACGTGCTAGGTTAGATCTGCACACATCCCTTTATCAAATTTTGCTATATGGAGCCGAATTTCTTCACATTGAAAACTCACAATATTATGACTTTTGGCACACTGTTCGGAAATCATAACACGCCACGCACAGCTAACCCCCGAAATCAGACCCACTCTGATTGTCATGTTTATTTGGACTTTGAATATCGTGATCGCACCCATTGTTCATTATTCGTAAGAATTTAGCGACACTACGCCTTGAATTAAGCAGAAAAAGTAAAGTTTCCCCAAAATTGTGCTTTTTGGCACAGAACGGCGCCTATACAAACCTAAAAGAGTATATGTTGTTTTAACGAGATAAATTATATTTTTGCGTATATAAATTGCAGATACTACTTCCGAATGAAGAGATCGCAGTTTTACTCAACATCTGACTCTACTACTTAGACTCTCGTTTAGAAATCATCATCTGAAGCATATTCACACATCCCCTAAAACATACGTAGGTAAATTTTGGGAGTTAATAGAGACTGTAAACTCTGTCACGGCAAATAGTACGAAATTACAGTTTAAAATTTACACCGCGCACTACTTGCACCATGCAATCACCGTGATTAAGTAAATTGTTACTAGCTTCATGTTGAAAATGACTGCTCTCTTGTTTTAAACAGATTTAAGACCAAAAAATGGAAAATGAAAAAACAATTTTTTTATGCATAAAATTATCCAAGAGCACTCTCCTTGATGTTAATTCTCTAACGATTCAATGTTCGATTCTTTGTGAGACTTATGAGTGAGTATTACATAAATTGAAAACCACCAAGCTTTCTTTACACTGATTTATTCAATCTACCTCGTCACATTAATTCATTTTACAATTATTTTAATGAAAACATGTGGCGTTGTAGGAAGTTCAGAGAAAGGAAATAAACAACACGATGCATCAGATTTTCTGATGGTTTGCGTTTTCCATTTTCACCTCGTCCTCAAGAATGAGACTATACGGTACTGGCACCTTTTAACGGCATCTCGGATTAGTCAGAAATTCATATACTTTGTCGGCCCAAAACTTTGAGTTAATTTAGCTACGATAGCCATCTTATTTTTTTCAATGATTAGCTATTCTTATTGTGTTCCCTATTCGAATATAAACACGATAAGGGTTGGAGATGATAAAAGAGCAGCCTAAGTTTGGTGCGCCGCGCTGCGAATTGAACTGGAATATGCCCGGTGTGATAGTCAGGGTAAGCGGGTGGATAATGGAAGTGCTTAAGATCAAAAAAAAAAAAATGCGAAAATAAATTGAAACTTGATATCGGTGTTCTTAGGTGATCAGCACAGATCGAATTTAAAAATTGGCGTGATCCGATCTCGACTATTCCTAACTTTTGACGTTGAAAATAAATATTGCGCACACCCAGAGCGTAAATTTCAGTAGTAGGAAAAAGTCAAGCTACATCGTTCGTTAATACAATCCGTTCATTGCAACTATCGAACCGATTACAATGCTACATCAAACTGCCATTTAATACTATTTCGGAGATTTTTCGTCTCTTCCTTATTTGCAAACCCAAACAGATGAATAGGTGTTACGTATGTCCATGACGTCGCTTTCACAACTATTTGTGCAGAGTTGAAAAGTGGATTAACTTTATTGCCATATCTGCAAGGTGCTTATATCGAACTTTCTCGTTTCGGTATAAGAAAAATCATAATCAAGAAATTATATTATTTATGCAAAATTTTAAAAAAATTTTAAATATTCTTGCGAATTATATGTTTGACATCTAGTTAGTGAAGGGTGAAGCGTTTAAATGTACCGGTACCAACATGAAATGTATGCAGTAGAATATTATGAAAATAAACATAAATTAGGTATTTGGAAAATAATTTTTGATAAGATTGTGGTGAAAACGGACGAATGGTTGACGACGGAAAATACCTGCAGCGAGCATAAGCACCACTTACTGGGCTTCACATTCGGAGCGTTATTGCACAAAGCTTCGAAATTCTTGGTCCGACAGCTTGCTGGTTTAGAGTATACTAATCGAAACAATAAACAAGAACATAATAGCCAGGCAAAGCCGACTATTACATAACATACATCACGTGGCCTAATACCGTTATTCGCCCATTTTGGTAATCATAAAAAAAATTACATTTTATTTTCAAGCTAAGGCATACTTTTCATGAAAGCTCGCATGTTGGAGAGATCCAGAAAACAGACCTACATTGCAAGTTCGGTAAGGTTGATTTTTATGTCAGTTTACTGTTATGCGACAGACAGGCAGGCGGACAGACAGCCGTAGATTTGTATAATAAAAGACGAGTCTCTTTTAAGCCGTCCTGCATATTAAATATGTCCGCACACACTTAGCATTTCACGTACCACAAGTGGTGTAGAGTATAAAAACAGTTCAAGTTCCATAAAATAAGATTAATAACTGGTTTTCAATATTTTATTCATTTATTTAATTGTTCAACTTTTTAATCTAACAATACAATAATGTATATAATGTAAGAGTGTGTAAAATAAAACAAATTAATATATAAATAAAATAATCAAATTAGATAAAGACAAATATAATAAACTACAACATAATTTTTTTTTAATAATAAAAAGATTCTTTATATATCTTGATATGAAAATTTTCATTGAAATTTGTCAAACAAAATATAACAAAAAGAATTACATATGCTACATAAATACCTGCTGCTTAGTCTTTGAAAGAATGCGACGCATTACAAAGAAACTATAAACAGAGTCCCTGCCCATACAAATAACGAGAATGAAAGAGCATGCATACAAATGGCTGCTAATTAACAGTATTACTACTATTATTGACAACAGATACATAGAAAATATCCAAGTATCTCAAATGTTCAACAATGTTGCAACATCTATGTGTTTCGTTGTCTCCGCTCTGTGTGCCCGCTTGTATTCATTTTGTGAAAGCATTTGCAACACTCAGAAGGAAACTTCGGAAGCCCCACAAAGTATATCTATCCTTGATCAGCGCCAAATTTTGAGTTGACTGAAACATGCCCGTGTGTTCGTCTGTGTAATTCATTTTTTTATTTACCTACACATTAACTCAGCTAAAATAATTTAACAGCCGAACTCAATTGAATCTTAGCAGTAAATTTTATACTAATTATTATTAAAAATTAATAAAAAGTATATAAGCAGAAGTCCAGGAAAAAACAAAAGTAATAATTCATGAGATGTAAGATTGCAAGTTAGTTTAAATGCGACATAAGCAAATCGCGCATATTAAACATACTTGGTTCTGCAAACAACTCTGAACGGGTTAAACAGCCCATAATTATATTTACATTGAGTCAGCTTAATGACGATAAAGTGCCTAAAGAAGCGATTTGGAACATTAAAGTTTGTCTCAAGTAATGTGGGCGAATCGATAGTAGTAACATTTATTAATTTAAGCAAGAATAAATCTACATTTCTCAAGTGATGGTAAGGATAACTGAAGCAACCTATTTTCATAAGGAGAGACGAGGGGGCCCAATCCAATTATCTAAGGCGAGAATTGCTTTTGAACGAATTCAGTTGAATGTACGTAGCACCTACAGAAAGGAGACAACACGCCAGTGCCATACTCAAGTATTGGTCTAACTGAGCACATGCATAGCTTAAAACCAAGAGCGGGCCTAGCTTTACTTAAAGAGTGCTCAATGTGCAAATGAAAACGAAATCTTTGGTTGAACAGAACCCCTAAATGAACGAGAAAACCAACGTTTTCCAACTTGGGTAAATCAGTGAAATACTCAGTATTCAATGATTTCCTTCTTGAGAAAGAAAGCTCTTTGCATTTTTGTATATTTAATTTCATAAAATTTAAAGAGCACCATGTAACCAAATTATTTAAGTCAATTTGAAGCTGATACGATTGCGATCCCAAGGAGAAGAAAGAAAACCGTTTAACATCGTCAGCGCACATTAAGATCTGACTGGATTTAATCACCGAAGGGAGATCATTATTGTATTCAACCCTAAGTGGCTGCCTTGAAGGAGACGAGACGTCACGGGAAAAATGTAATGTCTATTGTAAACATTTTCCTGGTCGCAAAAATGAATTTACCGGCTTCAAATTTGGCAGAAACACTAGAAATTTTTAAGAAACACATAGGCTGGTATTGAGCCAAATCGATCAAAGGTCATACCTACAGTACTACATAAAGTGAGAACTTCTGTTTTTCAAAAGAAGTAGAACACTGGTTTTTGCCCATTACTCATAAACTACAGTAGATAAATCTGCAAAAAAATAAACGTATATTCTATATATAATTCTGTAGTAACTGTATAAAAATGGAAAAAGTCGCCTACGCTTACTCAATTTTATAAAGTCTCATAATTACTTTTTTTTCAAAACCTTTATAATGCACAGAAGCAAGGTTCAAAAACCCTGTAAAGTATATAACTTCTTGGACAGTTTCAAATTCGGAATGCGCCTGAGGATGTTCGCCCGTTCATGTGTTCATCTGTCCGCCTGCGCACCTGTGTTGTATCTGTGGTAACCATTCTCCCGTTCGCAGAAATGAAGTTGTCGCCTACAAACTACCAAAATAATTTGAATATGGCCCATGCTCTTCAAAGAACACACATACAAAGCCCACATTTCTTTGTAACAAAAACTGTGAACACCTTGGCTCTGCGCGTTTTTTGCTTGTTGATCATAAAGTATAACACGTCTACCATACAAATTTCCACTTTTATTCTGAAAGTAGGGAAAATCGGCCGCGCCCATCCACTATTATAGAGTATGAAAATTTAGTTCTTTTCTTCTTCTTTCTTTAGGATCGCGTTGATCAATATAGAAGATTCGATCACAACCAAAATAACTTTCGTACTTGTTTTATGTTTTACATGTACATGTAGTTGCACTAATAAAATGTTTGATGGGAAATAACATATGTATTAGGAAAACCCAAATCACACTCATGGTTTGTGTTTTGCTCTGTGATGACTTATTGGATGAATACAAAGTCCACTTCGTTTGCTCACTTATAGAGAAGCAAAAGATTTTATTTTTAGAATTTTCGAAATTTATCAATTTATGGGAGCGCAAACTTTTGCACATTCCAAGTATTTCGCCGCACAATCGTATCTTAGTCATTGAAAATAGTTAGAGGGATTTTTTATTTTCGATTTTATTCTTTCTTCACTAAATTATTTGGAGAAGTCTCTTTCTTTCTTTTGAAGTAAACACCAACGCAGGTTTGAAAAAATTTAACATTTCAAGAATATTGTAAGGGCTGGATTATAATATAAACGCAATATAAATAAACTCAACGAAAGAAACGATTCTTTTTATACTCATCACCGAAGGGTGACGCGTGTTCGTGTTGTCAAAACGTTTGCAGCGCCCAGAAGAAAGCTTGAGAGACCGTACAAAGAATATATATATTTTTGATCAGCACCAAATTCTGAATCGATTTAAACATGTCCGTATGTTGAGCGCAAAAATGAAGCTATCGGACTCAAATTGGGCAGAAACATTGGAGGTGCTCGCTCGCAGGTTAGTATCGAAAATGGAGAAAACCGTACCCCATAAACTGAGAAAACCTTTCTTTTTCAAAAGGAATAAGAAATGGGTTTTTGTTACTCACAAACACTACAACGGGTAAAACTATAAAAATTTGAAATTTGAAATTCTATGGGCGATGCTGTAGTACATGAAACTAGAAACAAGCTTTCAAAACCCCATAAAGTATATCACTTCTTGGGCAGTTTCAAATTAGGATGCATAAAAGAACGTCCGTCTATTCGTTTGCCCATATGCCGGATTGTGTAGTATATGTGGTAAACATTAGCCGTTAGCCAAAATAAAAATATCGGTTAGAATTTTGCGAAAAAATGTAATCCAAACTATTCAAAGCACACATCTATGCAACAAAAACTAGCCTTTGCTTTCTATGTTCCTCGTTACTCATAAACTAGAACAAATACCCGATATATATCCCCACTTTTATTTTAAAAAACACAAAAAGGTGAGTATAATATCGCGGTAAAATACAATTTTATTACTTTCTTATATTATTTATGGAATTAACATAAATGTACTTAGCAGATAAGTACTTTTAAATGTATTCATAACATTGCTAACCGAAAAAACAATATGATCAATTAAATTTGATTTATGTAGGGAGAAGACATGACAAAACGCAACAGGCATTTCAATTGTTGGGAAATAAAAATGAGGAAATCAAGATAAATGTAAACAACAGCTAATGTAAAATAAGTAATAGCTAAAATTGATTAGTGAAATAAAAAAATTCAAAAGAATAGACTTGTAGTGAACTTCACAATATTTGAGAATTCAAATAGCGTCAATACAACATGCGTAATTTGGAAACTAATGTTCGGAATTTTATGAAATTTTGACCCATATTGTTTGAAGATTGATACTATCTCAAAATTATATGGATTCTTCAATAATAGCGA
Source organism: Glossina morsitans morsitans (assembly GCA_001077435.1). NCBI lineage: Eukaryota > Metazoa > Arthropoda > Insecta > Diptera > Glossinidae > Glossina > Glossina morsitans. The sequence goes on from CCAG010014202.1 coordinate 43,943, forward strand.
CTTTCCCATGTTATACTGCGAATCTATTGAACGAAGTCTCTCTGAAAATTGGTATGGGATTTTTATTGTCATTACTGCTGCGGGTATTTGATATAAAGAGCCTTATACTGGTATTGTGACTGTCATTCGTCGTACGTGACAGCGCTTGCTTATCATCGTTTTTATTTTTCAGTATCAATTTTATTATAAAAGAAGGTTGGTGAGTCATGAAAACCACAAGCAAAACAAGCAAGAAAATTATATTCAGTCGTAACCGAATCTTTTATACCCACCACCCTCAATTTAAAAGTGGAAAAAAAAAAATAAACAATCAAATTTCCATGCTCTATAATAAGGAGTAGGTGCGGTGCGACTGGTTCTTCCTATTTTCAAAATGAAAATAAGCGTGTCCTTGGAAGAGTTGAAATCACTTCCAAATTTTTTTGGAAATGTTTGGGCGATATCTTCATTTTCACTAACGGAAGAAAGTTTGCCACAAATACTACATAGTTGCGCAGATAGAAGGATGGACAGGCGAGCAGACAGAAATCGTTTGGTGTGTTTTTGGAACTTGTTTCTGCACTTTTTAAAGGTATTGAAAAAAAAATTAAATTTTGCTACAGTATAATGTTGGGTAGGCGTAGTCAATATTTTCCCTTTTTGTACAGGTGCTACAGCTTCGCCAGCAGAATGTTCGTTAAAATTTTTATACATTACGTGCAATAGTTTAAAAGTAATAAGCAAAAAACCAAATTCTTTACTCCGTTTGAAAAACAGAGGTGGTTTCAGTTTACGTGGTACTGTGGCTTTGTTCTTCGACTGATTTGGGGCATTTTCAAAACCAACCTACGTGAAGAACTTCCAACGTTTCTGCCAAATTTGAAGTCGATAGGTTCACTTTTATGGTCTGGTCTTAGAATTTGATGCGGAATACGCCTCCATTCTGATTTCTAGTGGTGACAATACATATCTCTTTCACTTACAACCATATTGTGTTTTTGTGAAGATGTCCTAAATTGGTATTGCGAAACCCAAGTGAGAATAAAGCTATCCGATATCAATTTTGCGCTAAAACAGAGTTATCAGTTTGTGAGAATCGCAAGTTGACGTGAAAAAAAGACGCTGCGTTACAAAATGGAGCAAGTTAATCATTAATATATATATATTATTACAATATAATAACTTTTATCCCTATTTGAATGTTTTAGCAATCTTTTATGTTACAATCTTATGAAGTCAATAAATAAATAATGTATTAATAAAAAACATATGTTTATGGTTATATTTATGCTTAAACCGTTGCGCTACGCTTTCTTATTGTTGGTATAAAAATATTAGCGCTTATGATGTAACATCTGAATTGACGCTAGTTTGCCTTTTTGCCCTTTAACACTTGGAACTAAAGGGTATTAAAGAAAACGCGACAGCGTAATGTAAATGAAAAACGACGGACGAAAATGTCACGATTTTATTGGTCTTGGACACAAATAATTTAATGTACTTAAAATAGGAAAAAAAGCCGAACTTGTAATAAAATGATATTTAAATAAGTGTATCGGTATGCAAGTTCAGCAAATAATATACTGACAAAATATATTACTCAAAAACATATGGGAGTACAAGTTCAGTTAACCTGCAGTGGTAATAAAAGCGTACACATAATGTTATAATTAATCGTTATAATTAATTGTTATAATTAAATGACGAATAAATAAACAGGAAAAGTATTAACATCCTCCCCCGTATTGACCAACGATCAACAAAGTTTAATCATCTTGGTCATTATTTTATTTATTTATTTATTTAATTATTGACGCCATTAAGGCCTACTATAATAGATTGCAATGTCTAACATTATTTCGTGTACTCTGTCGAAGGATCGGATGTGACTGACTATGGTAATCAGATGACTAACACTATGGTATGTCATTTATGTAAACAACTCTTGAGTTCTTCGGCAGGATATAATTATAACGGATTAATGCGAATTCTGATGCTATGTTTTGAATTGAAACGATATTCAATTTTACTAACTCTTTATGCTGCATAAATCCCAATTCGTCAGTTGCGCCGCGTACTGATCTAACATTGCTGAGAAACTGATATTTTTGATGGGCTTGTGGGATGGACAGATAGCAGAAGTCATGCTTAAGCATGCAGTCTGAGTTAATAGTTAATGAAGCGAAATTTTCTAATTTTAATGGTATCATTTCCTTTTCACAGACTGCACGTGTAGTTGATACCATTGAGAATATCCCTTGATTTTTATGAGTCAAGGGTCCTAGTCACATTGATAGAAAACGTTTTCAGCTGGCAATTTGATATAGTGACATTGTTAGTAATTTCGTAATGTAACTTCGCCTGAACCTTTTTGTGCGTCGAAATTGTATCGCAGTTGAACGTATCATATGAATAAATAACGCCTGATGACATCAAAAGTTTGAGATGATGAAACCAAAAAATGGTGTTTATGGCTTGGTTGGACTGAATGTTTCTATAACTATTATGGTTTTGTTTATGCAGTTAGCAACAGGAATTATATTATACAATTTAAATTTGGCATTGTCTATAACGGTAATGTACCACATGATCCTATGTGAGTCTACCTTGTCCTTCATTAATTTTTACAGCTCCGAGAAGTCATCTTCGGGTGTCGGTATTTCCAACGACTGACGCATGTGAATTCCGATTTGCCTCATTTCAGCATTCAATTGTGTCGGAGTTATTAGCAATGGATTAATTTTCACATGACGAATATCAATTGAAGCGTCCAAAGTACACTTTCGCGTTTTTTGTAAGTTGTTGGCAATAAATAAAAGCTGTGTATCGTCTAATTTAAGGAGTTAAAATGATTTGATTCGATATAACTTCTGGCTTATTTTTGCTTATCTCGTTTACTTTTTCTTCAAGGATATCAAAGTTGAAGTAATCGCAGAAATCAATAGCTTAGTTTTAAGTCAGCTTCAACATGTTGAAAATGTTCTACTACGTTCAGACATGATGCATTAAATCCCATTTTCTTACGGAGCTGCCGCAGAGATATGGTTCCATTGATTAAAAATACTGTGTCAGTCCAGTAAGGTTATAGGTCGTAGTATAAAAACCGATTCCACAGACTTTTAGATATTGCAGTTGATCCTATCTTCTTCAAAGTGGCTTCCTAATTTGGACCCAAATTCCTGACGACTGATTTGAGTTTCCAAAATTATTGGAAGTGTCAGCAGAGTTATCAATAATATTATCAATGGATTGGTACCTGTCAACCGCCTTCTTTTAAATTTGGGGTTGGTATCTTGGGACGAAGTTTCATCTGAAGTGGTTTGCTCCTCTTTCGGATCAGTTATTGGACTGTTCTCAACAGAAGGATTTGCAAGACGATGTATTAAAAGTTTGAAAATTCCAGGAGCGGTTTTCACATCAGGCGCTGGGATAGATCAAGAAAAGACATTTCTTATTCGTCCAAGAGCCCATTATATGATAGCGGTTTCGTCCTTTTTAATGTTGACCATGTCTCCTGGTTTGATATTAAGAAATGGTATTCTCTATTTGTGTCGCCTCTGTAGTTACAATACTCATTGTCATACATGTAGTATACAAATGTTCATTACACCATCGCTCCCAAAATCCATATTACAGTTGAGAGAACCGAGTTTCCATCTCGACAATAGTGATAGTTTTTAAATCTGGCTGCATTGTCAAGCTAAGCTGTTGTAGCTTTATAAATTAACAGAGTTCAATATAACCTCTATTTCTGCAACAACAGTTTGCAGTTACGCATAAGTCAGTGAAGCAGTATCTACACATCGAGCGAGAAGATGCTTTGCTAACTTTACTGCTGCTTCCCATAGCCTTCCAAAATGAGAGGTCCTGTGTGGAATAAAATGAAATTGTATTCCCTTTGGGCTGCATGTGGAAAGTATTGATTCCTCCCTATTTTCGGAAAAGATTGAATTAGAAAGGTCTGCCAATTTGTTGCTGGTGCTGATAAAACTAGTTGCAGGGTCACTGTAGATATTTTGAAAACGTTCCTTTGGACCAATGAGTCGTTTTAATGCACTTTTAAAGGCTTCTGATGCGAGTTCACTTGCAAGTTCGAAGTGAACTACTTTGAGACGAAGCAGCAAATTACTGCGACATATGCCTTCGTTAGCCGTTTTCCTCTAATTTTGTAATGTACCCACAGCGGACCAAAGTAGCCAACGACTTTATTGATGAAGGATATTGCAGGTGCAACTCTTGCTTATGGAAGACTCCACATTATCTATTGACACAACCAGCTCTTCTTGCCGTTATCCCTTCCTATGCTTGTGGACTACAGTATTTGTTTTCATCATGCACCATGCTGGGTAATAATTTAACCAGAATGTCGTTGTATGGAGGAAGCATCGGATGCTTCGTGTCGTACGGTAAAATTGATTCCTGGAATCGTCCTCCCACATGCGTGATACTTAAGTTGTCAATGAAAAGCGACAAATTATAAAGAGGGAAGTTCGCTCTGTAATATCCTCTTAATTATTTAATTTTTTAAGCTCATTTTAGAAATCAATGCTTTGAAGGGCACTTGTAATGACTGCAAATACTTCGCCACGTTCTTGAGGAGTTAAAGCTTCTAGCTTTGGGTTTGAATAATTTTTGACAGAGGGTTTCTAATAACCGCGGACGATACGGTAGTGTTCGTTGTTTTTTTTTTTTGAATCAATCGTTGCATTTAAAGTTGTAAAGAAATTTTTAATTACTCGTGATTGTTAATAACATTCGTTCTTCTCTCGAGTTTAGTTAAGGTTTGTAGATGTGGTAAGAATTGCGCAGGCCAGCACTTCTGAGGTTGACTTGAAATCTGCTGGAAGATATTCATTCCAAGTAAATTTAAGTTACCATAATTTTTGAATAAATATTTGTACCTTAACTAGAACAGGAACCAAAAATCCGAGTGAATCAAAGAGTCTTGCCGAATCGGAGCTTACAGCGCGTTTAGTAGTAAATCTCGCTGTTTTCATCCTTGCCTTAGGTAGTCTGTTTTAGATAGTCAAAAGGCGCCCAGAATACAAATGGATTGTCCATCGCTGCTTTTGAAGTTGTGGTATACTTCACGATAATCATGTGAAATGTCTTGCAGAAGCTAAGTGTAATTTGCACTCTCCAATTGCTGTAGTTAACCTGTTTGATCCATCAAATTCATCACCTACGCAGAAATTGTCTGTATATATCTGGCCACCTAAGAGATAATAGAGTTCGCTTTCGTTGGCAACTTTCTGAGGGCATGTTGTGGGCAGATATGGGACAGCTGGAATACATTAGGTAACTATGTTGCTGATAATACTGGGAGAACTGGGAGGAACTGGGAGAACTGATCTCCCTGGATTGGTAAGGTACCTCTTATTTTGGTATCTCTTAATATTAAAATTTTTCGACACACCTTTTCAACATCTGTTGTGAAAACTCATCTTGGCAATCGAAAGTTTTGTTGTGGTGTCAGATATTAGCAGATGTGGAATAAAGTAGTTGGGTGTTGGTACGAAAGTTAACTTTTTTGGGCACAGTTACTGCCGACGACGCTCTTTTGATATGTGCATATGCTGGCTTTTCTATATGAGCGATGGACTGCATGGTGTGAAATCGGAATTCCAGAAACAGCAGTAGGCCACCAAAGCTTCGCCATTTCTAAAATCCGCAAAATCAGGACCCCAAGTTAAGTCGATTCCAATGCTGGAAGAGACATTTGTACGTCACCATGTGAATGAACACATCGCAAAATTCTCTCCAGATATCTTCGAGAGTGACTAAGACGTTGACGTATATGCGTGTTGTGTTGGTAAATCGGAATTTATCTGATGCTTTGACATGACTTGAAACCTCGTAAGTTTTTCAGCTTATCATAACTGCCTTGATTTAGACCGACGGCCAATGGACTCGTAAATTAATACCATGCATGATCATATAGGCCTTCCATAATGAATTGATTGTGTCAAACCGAACCTTATAAAATTGTTGACGTTGACTTGCCTCAACTGACGCGAATCCAATGAAAAACTTTTTCGAGGCTTTCATGCACAAAGTGATCTTGCCGAGCAATCCATGTGGACGTTGTTTCACGTTCTTGACTTAGAGAGCTTTATGAGGCATCATTTACTGATTGTTGTATGATGTGTTGAACCTCATGAGAATTGTCGAGTTCTTGGAGAGTAAATTTTCTTTTTTTAAGTGAGTCGCTTCTGGTCGGGAAATAGCAAAGTATTCATGTGCTAATGGCTGGGTTTGGTCGAAATATTGATTTTTAAAATATTCAATATCAAATTGATTCTCAACCAGTCTCCGCTTTTTGCCGTCTGTTTATTTTGAATTCAGCCTATTCGTCAGAAGGAAAACGTCAATATTCTTCGAAATAGGATGCTTTAATAATAGATGACTTTTAATTATTTGCTATTTTGATATTTCTTTCTTTAAGAATACAAAATTTTATTTATTTGTTTTGATGAAGATTAGAGTTCAAGCCGCAGGGACGGGTATTTGCAAGTCTACTAGAATAAATGAATAAAATAAATCACAGCCAGTAGATGCTGATTAGCTACGATACGTGAAGAAGTAACGGCCAGTCGGTAATAAAAAATACTTTAAGTGCCAAATGTTTTTGGCCAGTGAGTCCATCAGTGAAGAAATACTTGAAGTGAAGTGGGGCAAAGCATGAACATTCCCTCTTGCGTAAGCCAAAGTGAATGAAAGAAGAATTGAAAAATAGGGGGAAGAAGATTTGCTGTGCCTGAGCGTATGCACCTACCTCCAAAGTGTGAAGAATAGATTTGAAGTGCCCTTGGCTGAGCAAGTATATCCTTTTTTCAAATATGAGCTCAGTGAATCGTCAGGTAAGAAGAGGTTCTTTCATCGAGTCCACCGTCGAGGTCATCAAAGCTATGTTTGATAAAAAAGATATTGGCGTTTACTAATTCAGATGTTACATCTAGTTTGCCTTTGTGTGCTATTCAGCTCTTAGAATTAATGAGTATTAAAGAATCAGCGTCGTATACAAAATAAAAAAAACTAACAAAAATTTCATGATTTTATTGGTCTTTTATACATATAGTTTTAATATAAAATATATAATTATGCAAGTTCAGCTAATAATATACAGGCAGAATGCAGATAAATATGAGAATACAAGTTCAGCTAACCTACGGTGATAACCAACAGTATACAGATAATATTATAATTATTTGTTATAATTGCATGACCAATAAATAAGCAGGCAAGTTTATAATACAACGTTTAGTGATCTGCTCAAGAACACAAGACAAATGTATTATGTTTTTTTGTAATGTTTAAAATTAATATTAACCTTTACTTAAATGAATTTTTATTTAAAAACAAAAAATATAAAATTAAATTGAATCGAAAAATGGGTGTAGCTAACGGGGAAAATAAAAAAACCACATGCATACTTTTGTTTAATTTTCAAAAAAACGATGTATTTCAGCATCATCATGCAAAATCGCTCCTTAATTTAAATTTACTGCGTGCAATAATATAATACTTCGAACTTACAAAATACTCCTTATTGCAGTACGAAATATGAAAATGCATGAAACAACTATTTTTACCATTTAAACATAGAGGAAAATTTGCTACATGGCCAATTTGTTTGCTACATGCTTACATAGTGGAATTTTAGACCTCAATCTGTTTGTAAATATACAACAGTGACCAACTTCGTCTATTCACACATCCATAGACGGCAAGGGAAGAGGTGACTCTTAATTGCTTGTAAACTTTGCTGTAATGAGCCATTAGTAGGGTGACCTCTTTCATTGCCGTGTTTATAAGATCCCACATCATTGCGGAACTGACCAAAATTTGGTAGTTGGTGGTTTGGGATGCCTTTTGCAGTGGAGCTTTTCTTCGTAAGTGCCCATGAATTTATTCCCGTAAAATCCAATAGGCGGAAGTACCACTTGCGGCCTTTGACTTTTAAACTATGACGCTAACCGTCAAGTCCACTCCACCCATGTTCATATAAGACTCTTCCATTATTTTTGGAGAAGACATGTCGATCTTTTGCTTTGGTCGCTTATCATATTGACAGATATTGTCTGGGGATTGCGAACCAATATAACGTACAGCAAAGTAACAACCTTGTTGTCTTTCCACACCATCGCTGAAAAGTCAGTACCATCAGGACGAAATGTTCTTTCCTCATAATTTCCCATAGAAATCGTCATCTTCATTAAATCCTTCTTATCCGTGAGTCTATAATTAGTCAATTGATCCTGTTGTACAGCTCCCACACAATGGATCCCTTGTTTCGACAAATAGTATGCCAGGGGCAGTAATGTGTTACAAAATTATATGATTCCTTATTGTTGGTGTCACTCTGACTAATCTTAAGGCCATCTTATTGCTGACTCCCAAATCTAGTTCATTTACTAGTCTATTTCTTTTGCCTTCTTCTCTTGGCAACGGTACGCATATCCCATTAGACTACATAAAATAAATATCTTGTATCCACACTCGGGGGCTTATTTGGCAACTGTTGTTTCAGGAAATTATCAATTTTTGTTAAATATATTTATCAGTTTATTGGACGTTTCTTGGTGTATGGGAATAGGTGGAAATAATATATTACAGGTCTGATCTTGTATAATCAAATTTTTCGTGACAACGAGAACGCACACTAAGAAAATCTTGAATATATAAGCAACAAAATACGAATCAGTTTTTTAATTCACAAACAGTTATCACGAAAGAGCTCTAGGAGATATATCACGAATGGTGGGTAATGAATGGAAGAACTTGCCGCCTAGTGTAAAATAAAATTGGGCAGACCGAGCTTCACGAATCAATGAAGAATCTGCTGCCAGACGTGAGCTCAATGAAACACTTAACTGTTCAAGTCAAGTAATCGAATTCAATATCAACCGCAAGTATTGGAACCACCACCAGAACCAATGTTTGCAACTGTTCCTCCTAGGCTTCAAAGAGTTTTACTAGGCCTCGAAGAGTTTACTCTGAGGCTTGTGTCAAGTATATTTTCTCATTGCAAGGCACGACCTCTCAGTTGAACGCTGAAATACATCAATTGGAACGGAAAAAAATTTTATTAATAATACATAAATATGTATTAAAATGGTATAAATGATATAAAGGAGGTTGTTTAAGAGGTAATGAACCTCTTACCACGAGTCATTGTATAAGTTGAATGAATGAATAGATTAATTTTGGCATAATAATTTTCGTGTGCTTTAGAAAAGGTAACTTAAACAAAGTAGAACTTAATAAAAGTAATAGTTTGTCATTTAGATAACATTAAAAATTAGGCTTTTTTAGCATATAAGAGTTTACGTTTCAGGAGAATTTTTATATGCGGTGGTATCTAAAAATAGATCTACGTGGTGTGCATTCAACAATGGTGTAGGCCTATAGGGGTGCCTGCCATTTAAAACAATCGGCAACGCACCTATAACGGTACCTCCAGGGTGGCGTGGAAGATCGCAAATTCCTTATGTTTTCATTGTAAGTTTTTAAAATTTATTTATCTTTAAGCCAAAATTAAACTTTATAAAAAATTTTGATATAATTTTTTAATTAAATATTTCTATTTATACTTTAAATAAGTTTTTTAAATTTAACAAACAATTTTATACATAAAATTAATTTTTATTTATTTATCTTTATAATAAAACAACAAATAATAATAATTTAATTTCAATATATTTGATTATTTAATTAATAAATATTTATCATCTATTTATGCAATGCAACAAGTGCTCATTCAGGCTCGCTCATTCAATTCTTCTGATATATATAACTGTTAAAACACTAGGATTTGCAGGATTTTTCGATTAACTTGTATTACCTCTTGCCAGCACGCTGAACGAGCTTGAAATGAAATTCACGTAACAATATGTTTAGCTTACTTTCATTTTCGGCATGTGTGCTGATTAAACGTTCAATAGAACATTGCAATTGTTGTATGGTAATGGTTTGTTATAATCAAACAAGTGCTAATTCAGACTCGCTCATTTAATTGTTATTTTTACTCTCAGATATGACCAAATTCAGAGCTCAAGATTCAGCAAACTGGAAGCGAGCTCTTACTCCACTGACACCGCCTGCTCTTACCAAACCCCACACAACCTTGCCCTCACAATGGTTAGGCAAACATGCCAATACAAATTGCGAATATGTGGTTAAAGCTTTGTGCCATTTGCGAAATTTTATGATACAAGAAATTGCGTAGTTCAGCGTACTTCAGATCGAATGAAGTTTAGCTTCTATCTCTAAAATAATTTCTGGTTTAATTTGAGGGTATCCATCCGTCTGCCCGCCTTGTTTTATTCTGTTCAATCTACGGGCCACAATTTTAGATACATTTTGATGAAATTTGGCAAACTGCCGTGCTCTGGCCTAGTTGCAATGTATAAAAATAAAGCATGCCAGTTGCACTGTATAAAAATAAAGCATGCCAGTTGCACCTCGTATAAAAATAAAGCATGCCAGTTACAGTTCGCATAAAAATAAAGCGTGCTAGTTGCAATATATAAAAATAATACCGGAATTTTGGTTTCAATACAACTTCTTGTGGTTCTTTGTCTTTTCATCAGTTTGATATAGTCATCTGAAAATAAATAAAGAATTATTTATGAAAACTGTATAAAAGTAACACTATAACACATACCTAATGCCATGTCCATTTTTTCTCTTATTGTGCTAAGCGTCTATCCCCTCTGAAAGAATTTCTCACCAGAATTGGGATTTATGCTTAATGGCAGTATATTGCTTCCTTGGTTGGGGTTAGTGTGTAACCATTTACAGCTTTCATAGAGTAGTAAGTGGGTCAACTATAAGAGAACAAGTGAAGGTAATGCAGTCTGGCATCCCATGCCAGTCGATAAGACAACAACTTCTAATCCAAGCACTGTAGAACGCCGTCAAGTGCCGAATGGGTTGTGGGATCAGCTAATATCGAACCTAAAGAGTGTAGCGAACAAACATAGAGCGGGATGAAGAAAAGTGAGTACAAAGATGACGCTAATATATTATTTTCATTTGTCTATTTTTACTTTTCTTTTAGGTTTAGGCAAAACACAAACAGCGGACAAAAATAAATTTGAGTGCCAACAGGTTGGCGGTTGGCGCAACGAGACGTCATTTTCACTTTCGAGTTAAAAACTCCCAAGTGATAACGGCAATGGGCAGCCGCGCTGCCATATTGTTTTACAGGAAAATGCGCACAAAAACGTATGGTTTTAAAACCAAAAATAAAGAAACCAATGTATATAAAAAAATAACAATCTTGTTAATCTTCATAATCTGCTTAAATTTGACGGCACCGCCGAGAGCCTTTCGGTGTATTAATTAATCCATAATTTGAAAATTACCCTTTATGGTTCTCTAATAAAACAATTTCATTTTTTTAATAAATGGTCTGTATTGTTTGTTTTTCATTTGTAATGCATGGTATAAACCAAAATTGCAAACCACATAATTAAAACGAATGTACATTAGTGTAAGATAAGCATAAATTAGATAAATAACCTTAAAATGTAAAAAAAATCAATCAATCATCAATTCCTCTTGTGCTTTTTTTTCTTTTTGTTTTGTTTGTATGTATACATGCAAAAGTATATAATTTGTTCTGTAAAAAGTTGGCAAAGTTGGGTTCCCAATCCGAAAATAATAATAACGCCGCATTCTGTCAGCCCCATTGTCTGTACAAAAAAACCGGTGGAGGGCCAAACGAGCTGGCAACACTGACTGTGGACGAAGAGCGAATTGGCTAGTTGACAAATTTAGAAATGATAATCGGTGGAAAGTCAGCATATGTTTGGCATTAACTAAAACTTTTGCAAACGATGCATTGCCGTCCACAAATAGAGCAAAGCGGTGAGTACAACTATTATACAAAATTTTTGGTTTATTTTGTAATTATTTTTTGTATATGCTTTGAAGGCTTCATGTGATAGATAGATTGCGACGCCGCAGATGACATTCCAATTAAGAAGCAGAAGCAAATGCAAGTTATTAATTTTTATTTTTAAAATTAATAATCGTGCAATTTTTAATAAATGTAATTATTCTTTGTCAGATCACCGTCCTTTGATCAAAAAAACAAAACAATCAATACAAAAAGAAAAAATTCCATAATGAAGAGCGCACGGTGCATTGTTAACAGAAATTCCAGGCGAGCTTAAGTCATACCATTGAGTCAAGTTAAAGGTAACCAAAGAATAGAACGGTTTAAATTTGCCACCTGAGTTCAAAAGAGCCGAAGATTCGGATGGAATTAACTTAATTTTAATTTTAAATCTTTCTATTATTATCTTATATATTTACACATTAACAGAAATTTATAAAGACAGCTTGTATTTTTGAATAAATATTTTCTTTTTAATCAGCTTCTAAAAATCAACACAAAAGCTAACTTTTTAATTTTTCCAAAACATATTCCTTATATCTTATATCTACCCAGTAAAATGGTGAATTTTTATTATTTATTGAATCATTGCACTTAGTGAAGGACAACGTGAATATATGATGACGCATGGAAAGATTGATGTTGCAGGATTGATTAGCTACGATGAACTTTCCTCTTCGTCGCACCTAAAAGGTGCGTGATTATTCCCTGTTTTGCAATTGTTTAAGAGTTAAATATGGGTAACGATGCATAAATAAAGGTGCCAAAAATAGAGCTGTTGAAATTAATGTGTCAACTGCGCGCTTTCATTTATGGAACATGCGCAATATTACAGAAATATTAAGCAAAATTTTATAGAAAAAAAAGAATTTCTCAACAAACACGGAGGGAAAAAATATATGAAAGTTTTAAGAACATGCTGAACTTTTTTCACTATGTGCATGCCACAGATGGTAAATACGTAACTATTATTTGTCCAAGCAAACCTGAATATATTTTTACCATAAAATTCCATAAAAACTTTTTCTCTGTTTTCATAAGTTTATTGTTATTCAGTAACTGAAGGTTTGAAATGTTAGAAATTGTGTAGCTAATGTTCGTAATCTGCATGGCAACATCGTAGAAATAGTGTCCAATTTTCGTGCAAAAACCTTTTATTAAAAAAAACTTGTTATCAAGAACGGCAATATACCACTTGTTTTAAATACACTGTAAGAAATTCGAAAGAAAATTGTAGGGAATTCATTCGTCGTTTTCGAAAAATAGTGATTCAAGCAAAAGGCTTTAAGTGCATTTTTATTGCAATAAATTTTTACTATTGTTCGACATAGGTCACCAATTCTTCAGGACCGTAAAAATCCCTTCCATATTTAAACGTCTTTTTCTTTTTTCGATGATTTTATGCCTAAGGGTGCATTTGTCGAAAATAGACTCTCATGCTCTACATTTTACGTGTTGCGAAATAAGAGAAAGGAGCAAGGAAATGTATAAGTCCAAAGCTGAACGCACAATCAACATGAAAAAGTCTACTTCAAACACTTACTTTCTTGACAAATTTCCGAATCCCTTTGGGTTTCGTAGCCATTCGTCGTCTTTTTTTTGTTTGTAAATGCTATTAAGTAAACTCCTAAAAACTCCTAAAAACATCCACTAATGTATTAGAAGATTAATTTGGAACTTTTCTCCATTTGATCCCGGAGGTAATTTTTAAACTTTTAGGGATAAATCCTAAATGCCAAGTTTGTTTGAGATAATGAATTTTTTCCGAAGTCAAACAATTTATTCAAAAGTCAAACAAAGACATTTTTTTTGGAAAATTTACAAATACTTCCTTCAAATTATTCTAATTTCACTTTTTCTCCAATATTATTGCTTGGTCGCAGGTAAATAGTCAAGTCAGCTGGAATAAATCTTGGGTACAGAGAGCGTTTGAAAGTTTCTGCTGCTAAATTATCTACTACTACTACTTCAAACTGTAAACACATTTTTCTCGAAGCTTTGCATGTTGGTTTTTCAACACTTAGAAAACGCAAAGAATTATTATGGAAAGCTAAGTTTTAAATATTAGATCACCTGCTTGATTTAATAATTTTTGAAAAACGGCAACATTTATCCATAAATATATATTCTACGGTGTTGCCAGCACTATACAAGCTAGCCGCCAGTCCACCAAAGCGGCTGAGTTCCACAAAAGCGGCCTATATAATAAACGTGGACTTGCTATCCGATTTCGTATGAATTTATCTAATTATAAGATGCTACTGATGAAATCTTTGTAACTAACAACTCAATGGCCGTGCATTCAAATCTCAAGTGCACTAGAATTTTCAATAAAGCCAATAGCCTGAGATCCATTATCATGAAAAAATTGGAAAAAAAATTACCGCCATGTCAATGCAGAATAAAGATTTAATGAAAAAAATGTCTAGTTAAGTTTTTATTGTTTTACTTAAATTTAAAGAAAAAAAAATAATAAATAATAAAAATAAAAAAAAAATTTTTTTATTAGCAATATTTGATTCCTCATAAAGAATGCAGCGATGGTATTGAAATTTCACACTCTTCTTCTAAATACGAATGGCTCATGCTTGAGCCAAGGTCTTTTTTTCTTTGATCCCAACTTATTTGGACTCAAATTGAAACCAAAAGCGCAGTTTTTTATGAGACCCTAAGAATTTCATTTCCATTTCAATTTTCTATTAGAATTTCAAGCATTCAAGCAAAGTCGAACAGAGGCAACTACTTGGCTTATGGAGTATAACCGCAATCAAAATCGCGTTTTGAGTTTAATTACATAAAATCAAAGTAAAACGGCGAGCTAAATAAAGCCTTATTAAATTTTTAATATAAATATATATAAGTTATGTGCGTTTGAATGTTAAACATTCGACACTATCGTGATTTGCTGTTCCGTTGCGTATACAAAAATACACTACAAAATTTTGATAAGACATGATTCAAGCTTTGGTTATTGTACTTTGATTTCTCTGTTTACAATCTAAATTAGTTCTTCTATGTTTATACCTACAATTAAGGAGTGCCATTTTCGTCATTCTGTTTGTAAGGTCTAGAAATACGACCTTATGTAGTATGTAAAATATATGGATTCGTGATTAACGTAATGTTTTGGATAAAATTGGCTGTGTACATCTGCCTGAGACACTCTGTTGAAATTGTTGTTTGTAAAAATTTAATGTAGAAAACTGAAACTTCGACGTGGGTAGGCTGGGTGTATAGGCCACACAAAATTAACTTAATATGATGCTACTTAATTTGTAGAATTAAAACTGTGTACTTTTGCTGCCGACTGTGCTCAGTATTAGTAAATTTACTCTTCTTAGTAAATATACTACTCTTGACGCGTTAGCGTTGTAGGGTTAAATCGAGTTTTGGAAAAGCATTCATAAAGTGTATGTGTAATCGTAGAATTCTGACTACAATTGTGTATTGAAGGGACCGATTTTTAATGATCCAATTGTGCGTTGCATGAATGTGATTAAGAGGATTTCTCGCAAACATTTTGACGATAATTTGTTGGACATTGGTTGGATATACTGGTAGAATATCGCAATGTTTAAAATTAGAAAATACAATTCTTTGGAGAGCACTTTCTTATTATTTCGCAAAGCATTGACATTTTTCCTAAGAGAGATTTTGTGTACGCGGATAAAATAAACTTTCAACAATATGTGAAAAATTGTCCGATATAGCTATTTAAGAAGTTACTGAATACTTTTTTGTGAGTACTTCTCTGCGGTCCATATTAAGAGCGCAAGAACCGATTTACCTTTAATTGCAATATGAAATGTAGCTGCAGCGTTTATTTACATTGATTTGTCTTGTTTGGAAAAAAAACATATAGACGCATTGATAATTTAATCAACAACATCTTTGAAACATCTTACATTTCCAGTGCCGTAGTCTTATTCGCGCTATAGTTTAAAGAAAAGACGCATTGAAGAGGTGTACAGTATTAGCCAAAGCTAAATTATTATTATGTGTAAAATAGATAAAATAATAATAAATAAATGTGTAAAGTAAATAAATTTCGATTGCGAGCTGTTTTTCACAATAATTTATCTCTTTTTTTGAAGTCTATTGATTCGCTTTGTCTAAATATTTTTTACCTTTGTTGCTTGGGTATAATTACACGCGGGTAGCCCGCCCTCATAAGCAAAGTATTTATTAACAATCGGGAGTTGCGACCGCAACCATATATAAACGGATGAATGTGCACCAATTTATAATGAGCCAAGGTCGCTAATCTAAAATAGCGAAGTCAGCGTAAATTAATTTGTCGCGGAATATCTATCGTATTTGTACTTAATAGGATGTAAGTTTAAAGCTTGCTCCAAATTGAGGAAATTTTCAAAATGCCTCATTAAAGTGGACAAAAGTCCGGGCCCGAGAGGTATGTGCCCGTCTATATAGACTTGAGAACGACGAAATTCGACTCCTTCGAAAGGGTCTACATGGCCTAAGACCCTTCGATGGATTTCCAGGATGTCTGTCAATGTAATAACCACCCTAGAAAGATGTCAACAGTGTTTTATAAAGCTGTTGAAAATATTTGTATTTCGAAATGTTTAGATTTTGTATTTACTTATTAACCAGACCGGCATTGATGTATGTCATGGCCAAATCTAAACCGAAAATTTCATCATGTTCATCTATAGATTTGCCACCAATGGCGGTGCGAGTTTCTAGTGTAGATCTTGTTTGAGCTAAAGTCATCGTAATGCCTCAATGCCTACTGAAAGATAGATATGTTCAAAGTAGGCCTCTTTTTACACGACGCAAAGCTGTGTTTGATTCTCGTATGGCCGATTAAGCATCACGCTTACGATCTAATTCAATAAGACGTGTTGTATCTAATGTTTGAACATTAATTCACTCACCTGGTAACAATATTGGTCTGCCCTCAATATATCACTTTGTGAATATTCTAAATATTCGTATTGTTCGATGGAATACTGTTGCTTTCCATTAATTCGTTAAAAGGCAGAATGTCAGATGTAGACGTTTCGTTACCAAATGAGATAATTTTTTTAAAGAATGCGTTGTTTTTGGCTACGTTAGCTATACGTTCAGTTTGAACCAAAAATCTCTTTAGGTTTCGTGACTTGATGGCGTGATGTATTTCACCTTTTAAATAACAGAAGCGAAAATTTTTTATATTCGATAAGATAACAATAATAATATGTACGTTGCGAATAAATATATTGAAAGGAACCACTGTAGCATTTATAGCAAAAGCGCCAAGTAAGATTATAGCAAATTAAAAGTAATTTTCACTAGACAAACCTACAACATCATTAGCTTTTATTCTTAAATTCTTTAGAACATAAGCCATTCTTACGGCCGGTCGTGCATATATTTCGCGACGTACGGACTGCATCGACCTGTAAAAATTCACCAAAAAAACAAAAAGAAATCCTAGTATTGCATATATTTTTTTAGCGAGGGCTAATGTTAACATAACAATTTGGTCATCAAATTCCTCGTATTTTTCCATTATGAAATATCCCAAAGATTTATAGTTATTTGTCACGTGATTGGTTATGGGACCATCGTAAACTATATTCCCCGGCACGGTTTTCCACACCACCCTTGAGGTACCGTGATAGGAGCGTTGCCAATTCTTTTGAATGGCCGGCTCCCGTGTAGGTCTACACCATCATAAATTTAACTTAAAGCTTTAATAATATTTACAATAACAATAAATAAATATAAGCTCCACTTATACATAATATACATTATACATAAATACGTAATTATTACATCTAAATAAATCGGGATCGCTGCTTGTGAGGCGGTGTGAAGACATCTGCAAAAGAAAAATATTGTAATTACTGAACTTTATACATAAAGATGACTACAAGCTTACCATTGGCCTATGAAAATATCGCATTCTGCTGAAGCGATGAGTGAAGGCGTATGCTTGTTTTTTTAATCTAAAATGAAATAAAAAGGAATGAATAAATTATACATAATAATGAACAAAGATAAACACAACTTACCTTTGACATACAGCGAATCATTCATTCATTATGATGAGGCCGTGAGCGGTGGCGCATGGTTCCTTTTTAATATGAAATGAAATAAAATTAGGTAAATAAGTGATATGTAAATATAATGTTTTTTAAAATATACACAGCCTTCGGTTTATGGTGGGCGGTGGGCTGCATACAGATATATATATGTACCGCAATAGAGCAAAAGTAAATGAATGTATGACGTTTATGTCGCAAATGCTCTGGGCTTTCGCAATCCCGTCGATACCCCACAACTTAGGGTATTCTTGTAAAATCCTACTGAAAACTTCGTCCAGTATATGCGCCGCTTAAGCCATAGTTATGAAGTATTTGTAATAAAATAAAAATATAATAAATAACTATATAATAAAGCAGATATAAATAAATATAATAAATATACTAAAATATATATATTATAATAAATAAATTATAATAGACAAACCTCAACATATAGAAAGAAGCAATAAAGAATAATAATAAATAACAAGAATAAAACAAAAGTAAATAAAATCCTAAAAATATAATATAAATGAAGGAGATTTAATTTTTTTTTTTATTAAATTTAAATTTATTTTACATTTTTTTACATTGCATTACATTTTTACATGGTTTTGATTATAATTATATACTAAATTAATTAAACTAAATGGTACTTCGTTTTTAGAGTTTCTTAGGTTTATAATTAGAGTTCGATATTCAACGAAGTGTTTATTTAATCATTATTTATTTTTTTGTTTAAATCTTCACTTAACAAATGATGAACTGCATCATCAACCTCTAAAGGTTGCCTTTAAAGCCAATGTATAAATACAAAATTTCTTAAAATACTAATAAATAAAACAAACGGATAAGTTCCGGCCAATTGAATACTTTGAAAAGAAGTCTATTATAATATATTATTTGTGATTATTTTATCTGCATTATAAATGACATCTTCTTCATCAGCCATATATGAGGATTCGTCAATTCGATACACTTGTCACAGTTCTATCTTTAGAGGATAATGAAGGTTGATCTACATTTTTCCAACGTTGTTGTCTAGCTGCTACAGATTTCCAGTCTTTATAATAATTTTAACAGTCTAGCAAATAATTGTATGCCACAAACAGAAAATGAAATGACACTCAGGATGTCATTACAAAAACGTACACGTAACGTAACGGAACAAGACATGTGTTTGATCAACAAATTCCTAAAAATGGCAACACCACATTCATAATGTGATAACTATTTTCGAATCAAAAAATTTAGTCTTATAGCAAATAATATTTAACTTAGGTTGTTGAAAACCCTCTATATATATATATATCTTGTTTATTATAATATATTTGGAAACAATTGTATTTGTCTCCTTGAAATCAGGTCTTGAACATTAAAAGTAAAAAGATTTTTGTTTTATCAGTCTACGGATACAAGTTTTATTGTATTTATCAAACTAAAAACAATTTCTCACTAATTTAGAGAAGAAAAGATAGAGGAAAATGATGCATTACTTATGAAATTAATTTTCACCGGAATTAACTACTCACTTATATATACCATCTGGTCCGAACCAATTTCTATGACTAGAGAATCTGTTTTATTTTTTGCATTCCCAATAAAAGTTCTTCAAATCGATTTGCCTCGTCGGTCTACTATTGCTATTGCTAATCCTAATTGTTAAGTAAATGGAATGAAATTAGTTAGGGCTACAGTTCGCGGTTCTTATAACACCAATATTTCCAGTCTGAGTTCTTCTTGCCCTAGCTTTAACTTTGATACATATTCGTCGTGGAGCTTTAACAAAAATAATGATGTCGCAAAAATGCGATAATGCAATGTGAACTCATTTGTTTTCTATTTAACTATATAACTAAAGTAATTTACTTAATTTTTTGCCAAACTCTTCTTATAACTATTCAAATAAATCAATTATATGCCAGCACATCTAATTTTCCTTTATAACCACTAATGTACGAAGTAATTATTGTTACTATTATTTTGTTTTTTGTATGTTGAGCTGAAATGGAGCAAGCTAATAATGTTGTGGCTTATATGTCCAGATAATAAGCAGTAGTAATTGTTAGCAAGAAATGTATACAAAACATACACAGAATTGTGGCCAAGATAGCTAAAGCCGTTAAGCTCATTCTTACAAAGTCCGCGACAGTTGGCGTTAATAATTACATAATTATTTGAACGGCACTTCCTCAAACATTGATATATATCCTATATAGCACATTTGCGCATCTATTAGACATTCTCCACTATATGTCACACAAAATGCATACTTTGCTTTATGAAAAAAAAAAAAAAAAAATTGTTGATTCTCAACTTTTATTCATTCGCATCAAGTACAATTTTGTAGCTCATATAATATTTCTTCTCTCTCCTATTTTTCATAATCCCAACATATGTCATACGTACACATAACGCTAATGTATCCTTGAACTATATTCGGTTAAGTTTCAATTAATAATATTGCTTGAAGCAACAATTTAGAATATTTGCAGAGTTAAACCATACGAACGCTTTTAGAAACACCAATATTCAGATTATGATAATAACATTTCAACGTCCACACAAACATATATACATAAACTAAGAAAATTTATTATATATCAATAGCAACTAAAGCGTTTTGTAATCGGAAATCGACAAATGGTTGATTAGGAAGTGAAGGAGAAAACCTGACTCCAATGAAAATCATTCAATTCAATTTTTCAACAAATAATCTGTTGACGTCACGATTTTTTATATTACATGCGTATGTTTATAAATATTTTATATAAATACATATATATGTAATAGATAGATAGATAGGTATAGATATGTAATATAAATAAGAGAAAAAGAAGAATAACGAATATCATATTGTTACAGATTTCCGCTTTTCGGTCCGTATCACTAGATCGTGGATATCATTTTCAAGAGAAATTCACTTCAGAATTCTTTTAATGCCAAGTTTCTTTCTTTGCAATCTATTCTTTAAGGCTAGGATTATTCACATTTTACTTTGGCAATACTCTCGACTTCCGATTCAAATGTTCTCGTACGACTAACTCTGCCTTCCGCAAATAGTCTACATATATACGTTTTTACAAGCACGTTACTATTAAATGCATTAAGCATTTCTAAGTGAGTTTAGTTTACGTTCTCACTGCTTATTTACTCACTTACGACGATACTAAAATCGAAATGGATGTGTAGATATTTAAAGCAAAACACGAACTCACTTATTATTGCACAGAGTCGAAGAAACCTACACGTCCGTAATAGATTTATAATTGTTTGATGGTAATAAATCTTCAATCATAATAAGTAAGAATTTTATATTCGATCGTGACCAACATCCTAAAAGAGACTATATTTTCATACTCCACAATATTGCGTAGGCGCGGCTGATTTTTGCCTATTTTCAGAATCAAAGGGCTAATTTATATGAAGTAGGTATTGTACTTTATGAGTGTCAATCGAAAAACACAGAAAGCGTAGACAGGCGCGTAAGCGTTGTGGGCGTGTACCTTGACCGGTTCAAACTTGTAGACGATGCCTTCGTTTTTCCGAAGGGGACAATGTTTGCCGAAGATATTACTCAGTTGGACAGACGGACAGATTGACAGACGAACAGCGTGGCATTTCAATTTTAAAACTGGTCAAGAATTTATATGCTATATATAGTGTCTGACACTTCATTCTAAATGGTGTCAAGATTATAGGCGTGATCAATTTCAGGTACTACAACAAGGCCCATTCAAACTTTTGTACATTTATTTGTTGCAGCTTATGAGTAATTCTCAAAAGATCAATTTTTTATTCCTTTTGAAAAACAGAGCTGTTTCCAGTGTACTTGGTACTGTAGGCGTGTCCTTCGACCAATTAGGATCATTTTCAATGCGGCCCTGCGTGCAGAAAGTTCCAATGTTTCTGCCAAGTTTGATTTTTTTATAATTAAAATATTAAAAAGATTTTAAATTTTCGTACTTTAGATTAATATAAATTCAATGAATTAAATATTTTCTCTATTTTTTGTTTATGTTTTGCATAATTTCAGAATTTTGCAATTCGCGTCACTTTGTTGTAAACGTGAAATTTCACAGGAAGCCGTTGGCTGCTTTTTTTTCAAAATTCTTCACATGGTTTATAAAAACAGTACCATGTGCGAAGAACGGAGAGATGACAGAGTTGCTCTCAATGTATCTGAAAAATGATGAAAAGGAAATCTCGCCGCATTTGCATGAATTTCTTTTCATTTCTTGATTGAAACATCGTGAATAATGGACTTAGCTCACACTACATCAACTTGAATAATAATTTTTATATTTGAACATTTTATTTGCTAAAAATATGTTTAGAATAAAAAATTTAATAAAATATGAATCTATAACGCATTTAAGTAACTACTTTTTTGCTTGTTTTTACTTTGATTTGCATCTCTTGCGAATTTGACGGCATAGAACAACAAATGTGCGACGCCATAGTTGTATACACTTGTATACTACATATATAATTTACTGATATGCATGCAGATTGTGTGCAGAAATATGAAAAGCAACAATTTGAATGCAGAAAACTATTCTGGAAACACATATGTCGATTGAAAAGAAAAAAACCAATCCATATTAAGAATTGTTAATTTCACGCGTAAGTTAAGGTTTTTTCAAATTTTTTCATTTTTATCATGAACCAAAGCAGGCGGACAAATTTGTAAATTAAATTAAATATTTCCGAAGGTGTTCATGTGGCTGAGAATCCCGGTAAACTAATGTAATTAGTTGCAGAACGTGTACTGTAAAGATTGTAATACGGATGAATAAATTCAATATTTAATATTTTCAATCTTTTTGGACAGTTAATGGAAGCGCTCATAATTTCATTTTGAAATTTTATTACCTTTGTGGTTTCATTTTCTGTCGAAGACAATTGCAACTGAGCCCCACGAACAATCTAGAATTGGTGTCAATTTACACTATAACACAGATCACAGAGCTAATATTTGAGTTTTCCCTATATCATTTTACGTAAGGTTTCAATACGTTTTGGTGAGATATAATGCCCACGCAAGCCATGCTGATTTTAAGGTTTTAAATAAAACTCAGCAAAGAACTTTTGACTTTGATATAAATCGTCTTTACTTGGTTTTGTAAACTAAGATAGAAAAGAATATTTCATATTAAGCTTGATTTAACTCGATTAAACATGATTAAACTTGATTAAACATTTCGAAAAAAAGCATAAAAGCATCTCACATGAAAATCATGCTAAACTTGATTAAACCTGATTAAACGTGTTGTTAGTGCCGCCAATATGAATAAATAACGCAGATGTTGCAAATGTGTGCAGTACTTAGAAATGGAAACTGGAAATTTCGTTTACTTATAGCAAATTTACTTAGAGAAGTTTCTCAAACGTTTACTCCAGGTAATCTATTGTCAATGAGACATCTTCCATCATTTTTCATCTACGCTTATCTGTGAAGTTCGTCTTTGGTAAATTTAATAAACACACATTCCATCCTTCAGTCACTAGTTCTTTCATGCATTCATTTATTCATTTCTTCCTATATTCAATCTTTCATTCATTATTCACTCCCTCACTCATTCACTCATTCATTAATTTATTCGCGAACTCATTATATTAATTTAAAAAAGAAAAGCAGTTCTAATGTAAAATACTTGCAAAATGTTTGTATATTAATTAAAAATCTTTGAAAAAGCCAAATATTAGACATCTCATAAATTAAGTATATTCCTACTCAACTAAGCTAATGCCGCTGACCGACTTTAATTTATTTACAAAATAGTTGGACACTAAGCACACTAACGAGATTTGCACAGAAACTATATGAATCTTACATGGGTCTACTTATCAATATATAAAATATAGATGCACGAAATAAATCTACTTACTGTTAAGTTCTTACAATTTCTTTATATTGCTTTCAGTTCGTCTTTTATACGCCTTCTTATAATTTATTTATATTTCTTAAATTTATTTAACACAGTAGTAATTTTTAATACAATACGAAATTTTATTTGGTATTTCTCTTCTTTCTTTATATTATACTTCTATTTTTTAGTAATCTTTCACTCGATTTATGTTTTTCAGCAAGCTCTTTGCGCACTTGTAAAAATGTCTTTGCTCTCACACAAAACCGTTGGCTAGGTTATTCCTTTACATAGTTTATAAAAAAAAGTGGCATGTGTGGAGAATGGGGGGAGCACAGAGTTGCTTTCAATAAATTGCACCGCTTCGATTCTGTTAAAGTGTGAGAAATGAAGGTCCATATTCTGTTAGTGTGCGATTTTGTATTCGCTTCTTTTAAAATTTGAGAGTAATAAAAAACGAAAAAAGGACAAGTAAGCAAGCAATTTTTTCGCCGCTCTCGTTCTATTTAGACAAACTGCACGACATGTGTAAAAAGAAAAGCTGAACAATCATTCTTCTTCTTTTTTATTGTAATAATTTTTGTTTTAAAATATAACGTTTATTCTAGCTGTAGTGTTGGCAACATCTCGTAAGACATTTACGTTTTTTATGATGCCATCCACAATTTTCATTTCACATAGATGTAACAATGCTGACACAGCGTCCGATACCTGCGTAGACAACGCTTCTATCCAGGACCTATTTTCTGTTGTAGTTTCTCATTAACATATATGCAGACTCAATTTCTATTGTAATTTTTCGTTTAAAAGATTTGCGGTTCTCTGTTTTACCACTTTAACAGAATTCGAAGCGTTACAAGTTATAGAAAGCAACTCTGTGGTCTCTCCATTCTCAATAAATGGTACTTGTTTTTATAAACCATGTAAAAAAAACAAAGCCATTTTACAAGTGCACAAAGAAGTTGTAGGAAGTGAATAATTGCGAAAAAAGAATTTTAAAAAAATTAATGTTAAAAATTAGAACAAGTTTGTGTAACATTTACATAAAAGTATAAAGAAAAAAATAAAGAAAAAAAACCCAAAAAATTATAAAATTAAAATCATTTTACAAGTGCACAAAGAAGTTGTACGAAGTGAAGAATCTTAAAATCGTGTTACGAGCTTCGCTTCTCTCAGATACTGTCCGTAAATTGTGGATATTCTTTTCAAGACACATATACTTCAAAATTCTTTTATTTACGATTATATTCCTTAAGGTTAGGATAATTTACATTTTACTTTGGCAATACGCTCGACTTCTCAACTCTGATATTCTTTTTCGACTCAAATGTTGTTGTCCGACTAAATCTGTCTTCAGTAAACAGTCTATTTATATACGTTTTTAGAAGCACATCACTATTACGTAAGTTCATGGCTTCATTTTTAATCCGTTAACTTGCTTTTCCGCTAATCGTTTTCTTCGGCCAGCAGCTGCATGACGCGTCGCGTATGTGCACTTGGGTTTCCCTCTCTATGGAATTTATTATTTGGAAAAATCAATCATTTGAAATTAACTCGATTTGGGATTTCCGTACCAATAGAGAGAATAAAGAGTCACCCAACTAGATGAATATAGAAAATTAAGGTCCAAACAGTCGAAGTCCCCCGCAGATATGAAGGACTTTTTATAGAAATAACGCCTGAAAGCTATGGCGAAAATACGTTCATATCTACTAGAACAAATATATCGAGGTAAAAGTTTCAAAACGTTGAACTTACTGCAAATATCTCTATTGGAGAGATTTCCGGAGTGTTTGGTCAAATAATGACACAAAAAAAAAAAAATTGCCTCATCAATGTATTGTCCCCAGCCGAATTCGCCATAGCGCAAAAGTACATGTGGGCGCTTCGGGGTCAATGCGTAAGCATGCTCGAAAATCTTGTCAGCCTTATCATCTTTTCCCGGGCGTCTCATATCTAAAGCCAAACGTAATGAGCTTTATGCTTGTTTAAAATGTGTATCATCTCTTGATATGGAAACGACCGCAGCTCCTGTTTCGCGGTAGAATTTGTTCAACATCCCACGTTGATCTTTCTCTGTATTCTTGGAGCTCTTGGAGTATACACCAAAATTATCTCGTATCTGAAGGTAATGCTGGTCTGGTAAATGCTGCAAAGCTTTATAGGGCAGATTTTGCCAATTGGTTCTTATCGGAACATATGCTACGGCAATACATAGGCCATAGCCTTTTCCATAGTTGCTCTTCTTATCTTTCTTCTAAATATTGAACATTTATAAATAAACTCTCATACAAAATATATTGCAAATGTTAAGGAAATCTTAGAACAATAAGGTCAGATTAGCTCTCTAAAACTAAAACGATTGAGCGGAGTCTTCAGACAGAATTGATGTTGCATTACGTGGGAGCGGCATCATGTTATGCTTAATGTGAGAAAAGAAAAAAATTTAAAAAAATCCCTACAAAATGTTGTTTGATGAAATGTTACTTGTTTTAGAGGACTACTTCCATCCGAAATGTAATGAAATCTTTGAACATATGCATTTGTCTCTACCGATACAACGATATTTCGTTTAGCATTCTGCTCCCTTGGCATGCGTCCTTCGCGATCAAGAAGAAGCATCTTACACCAAGAAAATAAACCTTTGATTTTCTCAAATTTATATATATATTTATTTATATCTAGCGAAATAGGACCAGAGCAAATATATTAATATAAATTATATCATGTGAATAAAAAAATAAAAACGCTTTTTGCTTGCAAGCTATGGCGATATGATGATATTTCACAAACCATATATTCCATGGTTCGAACATTTCTTTAAATTCTGCAATTGACTGTGCTCTACGCACGGTGATCCCCTTTTTTATGAGCTTACTGAATTGGCGGCTTTATATCTGACGTTAAACACATCCTAGAGAAATTGCTTTTCACTTTAAATACACACAATATTGGGAAAATGAACGTATCTTGTTAGTTTCATTGAAATAAATATGAAAATGATTTAACTAACTTTCCTTTTTTAATAGTCGGTAGTGAATTCAATGCAACCCAAACGACCGACGGCGCTAATTTTATTAAAACAAAAATTTCATATTGCATATACAAATAATCAAACAAATTCTATTAGACCAAGATGGAGCGCTAATTCTATTGGACCAAGACGGAGCCCTAATTTTATTAAAACAAAAATTTCTTATTGTATATAAATAATCTATATTTTTATGTTAAATCAAAATAAATATTTAATTAAACTATAATTTTACTTTTTAAAGAACAAATTTAATTAATTGAAAAAACATATTTATCAAAATAACTAATAATTTAAAAACAATATTTTTATTAAAAAATTTTTTTAAATTAAATAGTTAATTAATATTATTAAATTTAATAGTACATAAATTTTTTTCAATATTAATAATCTTAAAAATTAAAATTTCAAATATTAAAAAAAAGTTTTCATTATAATAATAATAATAAATCAAATATTGTAGCTGCGGGTAAGTTAAAAACTTAAAGTTAATACATATTTATTTTGCTTTGCTTGTTTTATTGCTAAATAATAGTATATATATAAAGTAAATACATGGTAGTATCTGTGATCGCGGGAAATAAACATTCATGAATTCAATATTTTTATGAAAAATTTATAGAAAGAAAAACCTCTTTTTTCATGACCAAACAATAGGAAAGAGAAATTGCACTCACAAAATTCATTACATTCAGCCAAATTATATTCTGATCACAGATTACCTGACAGCTTCTTATGTTAAGTGATGCTGATTTCAAAAACTTATTTATAAGTTTTCATTAGATATCTAATTAAAAATAATTTATGTATAGATTAAAAAAAAAAAGAAATGAATTTATCAGTTAACCTTTTATTCTACAAAAGCAAATCCTCTTCGTTTTCTGGTAGTTTTATCGGTAAGCATCTTGATTGAAACCACTTTACCAAATTCCGAGAAATACTCTGTTAAACAAGATTCATCGTTGTTATCTTTCAATCCAACCACAAAAAGTTTCTTTACTAAAAAACTCTTATTTTCGGGCGCTTCACGTTCTGGCCGTGGTAGAGTGCGTTTAGCTTCTAAAGTTCTGTGCATAAATATTGAAAACAGAGCTATGTAAATAAAACATATTAAATATTATATGAAAAAAACTTACTTTCCATCAATAACATGGGGACGATTCTCTTGAGCTTTATCCAGCATGTATGACTTAGATTATCTCTTATGGCAAATTTGCTTTTTCCACAACGGTTCTCACATTTTTGAAGATTTTGCGGGAAACGAACTTTAAATCAGCGCAGGAAGCATAAATTCCAGATGTGAAAAGTATTGGGGGCTGATAACCCGCATCTACTGAATTCGTATAGAATATAACTTCTTGTTCACACAAAATGTTAAATTTCAAATATTGTATTTGTTTTGAAAATTAAAGAAGGCATCATGCATCTAAGCAAAGCTTCCTTGCTAGCTGTCTATAAAATACAAATTTGGTGCATTAAATATATAAATATTTACAAGTAATACAGTATACGGCGACTATGAATCGGAAAAATGAAATGGATATACATATTTCAAAGTTGGGAAACCGATATTTTTCGGTACAAACCGATTTACCAAAATATGAATGGTCTTGAACACAAAAAACGATATCTACTATGTGGTATATACAAGAGTCAGAAGCGTTCTTTTACGCATCACTTTACTGCTTTTGTAGATTTTCACCAGCTGCCACATCAATTATCTGGAATTTAATAATTTTGCTATTCCCGCTGGTACAACCTCAAAGACAATTTTCGAATTGGGATTCTGCCGATAGGATAAGTAAAAGAATGCTTGAAAATGGAAGAAAAAAAGGATTTTCAAAAATCCTAAAATATATGTAGATTTTTTAGCTTCTGAGCCCGATATTCGGGCTGGTTTTATGAATGTTTTTGGACTTATCTATTCTTCAGCAGTAGCACCTACGAAGTCTTCGTCAGGCTGTAAAAAAGAAGCATCTTATAAGTATTCTTACTTTTCATTTCCCTTTTTTTGGCTACCGCGCTTGTTAAACGCTTCAACGGTTCGGTGGCAGGCATATTTAATTTACTCGTTTTGATGCGGTTTTCATTGCAATCATTTCTTGCAATGCCATATAACCAATCATGGAAATGAGGTGAGTTAAAAGGAAAGGATTTTCAATTAAGTTGCTGTGTTGCCAAAGTTGTAAAACTTTAGCTCTCACATGCGCTGATACATCGTTAATGTATATCAATAAATTTTTGTAATGTGCATTGTATCAAATTATATTATACAATTCGGATAAACCGATCAGTAGCGTCCATATAAATATCTATGAAAAGTAAGAAAACATTAACAGTTTTATATGTTTTTTAAATAACTTTTAATTCGATTGGGTATAACTTCGAAAATACTAAGGCCACAACTTACATCTTTTAGTCATAAATGTTTAGTTTAATCGTGTATTTCTTTCCATGCTGTGCCATCTAAATGTATAAGATTATGTGTTAACCAAATCGATAGATATAATCAATACGATCAACATAGATTAAATGGTAAGTGAAAAGGATTCGCATTCTATAATGTTTCAGCAGGGATTATATCACACGGATAAATGTAAAGAAGAAGGTAAGTTTTCAGATCCAGATTACCCCACCCGTGGTACACCGGCGAGTTATGAACTTTCGCTTTCCGGGCGGAAAATGTCGGCTCTTCACAAAGCTTGCGGCCATAAGTTCTTAATGGGGCCTTCGGTCGTATTACGCTTTAAAGAACTTTGTTCTTCTTAAGCAACTTTTTTCTTTGTTTTCGTCTTCTGTAAATTAAAATTTGTTTATTCTCCTTTAATGTATATATTGTTATTTCTTAGTAATTACCTTTAATTAGTTCATAATTCCGATTAGTATCATTTAGCAATGTTTGAATGAATGAAAAGAAAATTGTTGTTTAAAAATATAACAATTGGGAAAGTATATCTATTAAAAAAGCATAAATTCGTTTGTATCAAACTACAGCTTCTTGCATACTTTTTACACCCAACATTAATACCATCGGTTTTAGAAAAGCATAAAAACCGATAAATGGTGCTTGTCCACCATAGAGGGTGTAAAAACTTCGCAAAACATCAGCTATATGCAGCTTACTTCCATTTACCCTCATGTGACTCCGGTATTGTGGGTTTAGCATGTAGTATACCACAATATTTCCAATAACTGAAAGACTTCATCAGGCATATTTAATTTACTTGTTTTGATGCGGTTTTCATTACAATTCGTAAAACAGTTCTTACTTTTGTGTGTTGCCATATTTGTAAAACTTTGGCTCTAACATGCGCTGATATATCGCTAATGTGGGGAATTAAGAAAGATTTGCGCGG